>JADBJO010003385.1:175000-177500 GCA_016801955.1 Conus betulinus
AGAAAGTTCCTTTCTTTCTTGTTTGAGTTTGACATTACATGCTTGGTTGAATCATTTATAGATTGTGTCCAGTTTCGTGCTTTTACTGGACACGCACTGTTCGGCAAACCTGCCGTTAGATTCACTGAGCAAAGCAGAGATTTCGGGGATATAATTTGTCTCAGAATAAATGGATTCATGTCGCCTGTCCGTGAAATCAAAGCGAACTATTCCAATGAAGATGTACTTCTGATTGACAAAATGTTTGTTACATGTTACAGAAGATGTCTTGTATGTGTGTTCCTATGAACCACCAGAGGGTTCACCCTACTATGTACACTTTGACATTGGCAATGGTATCAGTTTACTGGAGAAATATATTTTCGATTGCATGCTTGAATATGAAAATGTGTAAATAATGTTATCTGTTGATCAGAACAGTAGAACAGCTAGCATCTCGCCAGACTTGCTAAATGACAGTCATGATTATGGTGTTAAAGTTGATAGTCTTTCTGTGTTTTCTAGCAGAAGTTCAACTGTTTAATATTTTTTTTTAATGTGTGGACTGCACTTGCTTTATACATCTTTGGTGGTTTATGCGATGGACATTTTTATGGAAGTTAAACCTTTTTCTTTTGTACTGTCTCAGGATTTTTTTCTTCGTTGTTTCTTTTGTCAAATTAATGGTTTCAGAAAGACTAGAATCAGATCATTTACTTGTAGAAAAACTGTAATTGTGCAAAGACTGATAAAAAAGATGAATTCATTGATCTAATATGTTTTAACTTACCGATGCCTTGAATGTGTTTAATGGGTATGCAAAAGAAAAGAAACCCTGAAGGCTGTATCAAGAAGAAAATTTGTTTAAATGCAACTGACAAAAAAGTGATTTGTGCGAAAAAGGAATGTAAAGATATCAAAGCAAATGTAAAAGGCATTGCTGAAAATATGTCGAAATTCCAAAGAACGAGTAGATAGTGATGCCTGGTATAGATGAAATGATACAAAAACCTGTCAAGGAGAAAAGAAAAAGAACATAATGAGTTATTTTCTGAGTTGTTAGCTGCCTTTGTACATAATCAGAAGGCGTTCTAGCACCATGTAAAAAATCTATAAAAGAAACCAGCTGCATAAAAATTTAACGACTGATCAGTTTAATCATTCAAAAAAAAAAAAATCGATCAAAAGAGAAGACAACTATTCAGTAGAAACTTATAAAGATGTGCATGGTGATGAAAATGAACAGCAGGAGGAACTTAACTCAATGAATTGACCTATATCAAAGGAAGTACCTGCATTAGCATTACGTAGATTAAGGAATAATAAAAGCCACTGGGCCAGATGATATTGTTGGGGAAATGTCAAAAACACCTGGGAATCGAGTCACTGAATTCTTTGTGAAAGTGTATAATACACTTTTTGACAAAGCCATATATCTAGAGGTGTGAACTGAGCAAGAAGTAAAATCTACAGCACAATTATCATCAGTAGACCCCAAGCTTACATTGAAGAACATAATGTGACAGGTGAATACCAAGCAGGGTTTGAAAGAGAATATTCTTCAACCGATCATATTGTTACATTATTAGCTTTGATACAGAAACATTTATCACAAAATCGTACATTATATGGCGCTTTTATTGATTTTGAAAAGGCCTTTGATTCCGTAGAAAGAAACATGGCCTACACTGTTAATAAATGGAATTAAAGACAAGTTATTCAGATGTTTTCATAGTATGTACACAAATGTTAAAGTTAGAATTTGGTGTGGAGCAAAATTGGCAGATTATGTCAATTGCACTAGTGGGGTAAAACAAGGTGATGTGACTAGTCATGTGTTGTTCTCATCATTCATAAATGAGTTAGCCTTAGAAGTGATAAGGACAGAAATACCTATTCTTACTTTTATCCAACTTTATTGTGAATTGTTCATCCTATTACTATTAGATATATAGCGTTAGTAGTTCAAACTGTTATTGGTCTACAGACACAACTAGACAGTTTGCATAAGGAAGCATCAAACTGCATTTGAATTTGAACATGAATAAAAACTAATATAGTTGTGTTTCGAAAGGGTGGTTACCTGGTAGCAAAAGAAAGATGGAATCACAATGGGCCACGTTATCTGTTGTAAATGTGTATAAATTTCTAGGAATTTATTTATCCACAAGACTGAGTTTTTCAATTAAATTTCACGATTCCGTGAGCATAGCTAAACTGCTTTGTTCTATATTCGACAGAAACTGTCTAAACTGAAATACAGTTCTCTTAGTTTATAAATAAAGCTATTTGATAACAAATTCAATCAGTGGTTCAGTACGGGGCTGAGTTATGGGGTCAAAATAATGCTGCTCATCATTTTGAAAAAGAAAAACATTCAAGTGCCCTTAAAATCTTTTTAGGGGTTGAAATGAGAACACCAAATGGTCTATATATGGGGAAACGAATTGATATCCGATATATATATATATATCTGCCGAGTCATTACTATAATGACTGAAGAATAGTTAGCCTGCACTTG
>JADBJO010003385.1:185000-187500 GCA_016801955.1 Conus betulinus
ACTGAAGATACTACCACGAAGCACCTTGCTGACTAAAGACTACATGAAGATGCTACCATGAAGTACCCTTGATGACTGATATGACATGACAGGGCTTTTATGATATGTCCTAGCGTTAGGCAGACTCATTAAACAACAGACGCATACGCCACGTTTTCGCCCCGCCCTGTCCTTTATCTCATGAGTAAATAAGAGCGTTCGCTTTCTTTGAAATCTAAAAAGATTCAAGCGTTATGTTTCACCCAAATGCTTACGCACAGTTCACTGAAATAGTAGTTGTGGTGCATCCATTAGAAGACGTTATGATTCTGTTGCATGGCCAAATTAGGGCGGTCCAAAAGGAAATTAAAAAATTGCTCTCTGACCTCAAACAAAACAGGCGAAAGGAACGGACGATGTAATGGACATTAAGCGGAAAGAAACAGAATCACATATTGGACTGTTTAAGATATTTCTGTATATAGAGCGCGCGCGCGCGCGCGCACACACACACACACACACACACACACCACACACACACACACACCACGCGCGCGCGCGCGCGCGCGCGCGCACACACACACACACACACACACACACACACATATCGCCATTTTAAAAGAAAAAAGAATAAGAAATGGTTTATTAGAGAATGTTATGAACACAGGAAAGATCTCTGATCCATATTGAATGCATTAAATAGACAACCCTGCAATAAATGTCTATGTCAAAAGTATTATACCAATCGCAAAATATATCATAAATTACTAAAACAAAAGAAAAGGACATATGCCAGTTTTCGTGTCAATGAGATAAATAAATCTCTCTACAAAGATCCAAATACGGTATGGAAGACATTAGAAAATTTACAAATGATTAGCGAATATACCAACTGTGTTCATCAATTAAATGCTTGAAAATAGATGTCATATCTTGAAAAAGAAAAGGAAAGAAGTAAATGCAGACAAAGACCAAAAAGAAAAAGTAGATGTTGAACTAAAAATAGAAAAACGAACTATACCATGTTATCAAACATTGATTTGCCTATATCATTTAATGAAATTAAAAAGCTTGCTTGCGCAAAAAAAAATATATGAATTAAATAACAAATCACCAGGAATGGATGGCATAACTAACGAGATAATTAACACTAGTCTTCCAATTACCATACACACCATTCAAAGAATGTTTAACCTTATTTTAAAGAGAGGATTTTTATTCAGATTCGTGGGAAAAAAAGTTTGAAGATCTCATTATACAGGAATGGTAATCCAGGAGATCCAAACAACTGTCGGGAAAAACACTTACCAATAGGTCAGGAAAGTGTTTTATACGATTATCAATAATGGAATGACGGATTACCTTGAACAGAATCAATTTTTAATCAAAGAACAGGCAGGATTTCGAAAGAATCACTGAACAAATGATCACATTTCAATCCTAAAAAAGATTATAAATGAAGAATTAAAAATTAGAAAAAGCAGCAGATTCTACGGATGCTTTGTCGATTTTGAAAAGGCCTTTAACAATGTGTGGCATGATGCAATGCTGTTGAAATTGAACAGAATGGGTATAAATGGAAACTGTTTTGATATAATTAAAGATATGTATACGAACGTTGCAGTTCGAACAAGATCACATGGCCTTTTGAGTAAAGAAATTGTCGTCCGTAAGGGAGTGCTTCAAGGAAATGCTCTCAGCCCTACTTCATTCAATAGCTTTATAAATGACGTAGAGTGTATGGATATTCATGGGTTCACCCACATTTGATGACTTGACTGCTTGTAAGATTCCATGTTTATTATATGCAGATGATCTAATTATTCTTTCTCTTACAAAAACTGGTCTCCAACAAAAACTGCATAATCTACATGACTATTGCCAGTTTGGGGGAATAAGAATAAACAGAGAAAAAACAAAAAATGTTATATTTACGCAGTTAAACCCTAAAATACCAAACCCATTTTTACTGTAGTGACAACATAATTAAAAACAATGGACAAATGCAAATACTTTGAAATTATCTCCCACAAGAATGGAAACCTGGTGCAAGCACAGGAACACTTAAGTAAACAAGAGAGCAAACCATTAATATCCTACATAGGACCTTAAGAATACAAAATTTAATATAAATACAATATTAAAATTATATATGATGCGTTAATAATAACTCCAATATCAATCTACGGAGCAGTTCCCCTACCAAAACTGACTCCTGTGAACTAAAAAAGAAGTTTGCTGACTTCTGGACACGTAAATTTGCACACGATAAAATACTTATATTGGAGTTAACAGAAAAGTCTATGATATTTCCTGTATTAGGAGAATTAGGCAGATTTCCAGTAAGTTAAAAAAAAAAGTCAAACAATATCCGATTGGCTGTATACATTCTCGCGACCTGTCAGAAAAAGAATTCTCTTGCCTGAAGAACGTATGCATTATCAAGAGGACGAAAATGGTCCTTGGTTGGCATTTGTTAAAGATATAAATAAATGCTGATAAACATGAAAAAAATGAACGT
>JADBJO010003385.1:195000-205000 GCA_016801955.1 Conus betulinus
AGATCCGTACACAGGAAGTGTGACAGATCACGAAGCTGCGGAATTAGGTCAACTGGAGAAGAGCGGAGCTGAGAGAATCAAGGCATCAACAAGCTACCTGTCCCTGAAAGCCGTGCCAGACATGGATACTAGCATGAGCATCCTCAGAAATCAACGGATCAACAAACAGACAAACGCTACTTTGATTCGATTGCTGGAAATCTGATCAAGAAAGCGAATCGTGGGAAAGAAAAGCGCTTCTTTAATTCAGCTACCTCACATTTTCTGAAGAAACCTTACTTAAAACAGGCAGAGGGAATTTTGATTCAATCGCTGGGAATCTCCTCAAGAAGTCTTATCCTGCAGCTGATAAACGTTACAATGATATGACAGTCTGCGATCTTCAAAAGAAGTCCCACGCTCGAGCAGCCAAACGAAACATCGACTCGATTACTGGGAATCTTCTGAAAATGTCTTACCCTCAAAAAAAACACAAACGCCACTTTGATATGGTCGCCGGTAATCTTCTCAAGAGATCTCATCCTGAAACCGACAAACGCCAGTTTGATATGATTGCTGGCAATCTCCTGAAACGATCTTACCCCGGGACAGTCCAACGCCAGTTTGACATGATTGCTGGCAATCTTCTCAAGCGAACTTACCCTCAAACAACGAAACGTCAGTTTGATATGATGCTGGCTGGCAATCTTCTTAAAAAGTCTGACCCTAAAACTGGCAAACGCCGGTTTGACATGATTGCTGGTAACCTCCTCAAACGATCTAACCCTCACACAGATAAACGCCAGTTTGAAATGATTGCTGGCGATCTCCTTAAAAAGTCCCATCCTCAAACAGATAAACGCCAGTTTGAAATGATTGCTGGCGATCTCCTTAAAAAGTCTGATCCTCAAACAGATAAACGCCAGTTTGAAATGATTGCTGGCGATCTCCTTAAAAAGTCCCATCCTCACACAGATAAACGCCAGTTTGAAATGATTGCTGGCGATCTCCCTTAAAAAGTCTGATCCTCAAACAGATAAACGCCAGTTTGAAATGATTGCTGGCGATCTTCTGAAGCGATCTAACCCTCACACAGATAAACGGCAGTTTGAAATGATTGCTGGCGATCTTCTTAAAAAGTCTGATCCTCAAACAGATAAACGCCAGTTTGAAATGATTGCTGGCAATCTTCTGAAGCGATCTAACCCTCACACAGATAAACGGCAGTTCGAAATGATTGCTGGCGATCTTCTTAAAAAGTCTGATCCTCAAACAGATAAACGCCAGTTTGAAATGATTGCTGGCGATCTTATGAAGCGATCTAACCCTCACACAGATAAACGGCAGTTTGAAATGATTGCTGGCAATCTTCTTAAAAGGTCTGATCCTCAAACAGATAAACGCCAGTTTGAAATGATTGCTGGCGATCTTCTTAAAAGGTCTGATCCTCAAACAGATAAACACCAGTTTGAAATGATTGCTGGCGATCTTCTTAAAAGGTCTGATCCTCAAACAGATAAACGGCAGTTCGAAATGATTGCTGGCGATCTTCTTAAAAAAAGTCCCATCCTCAAACAGATAAACGGCAGTTTGAAATGATTGCTGGCAATCTTCTTAAAAGGTCTGATCTTCAAACAGATAAACGGCAATTCGAATGATTGCTGGCGATCTTCTTAAAAAGTCTGATCCTCAAACAGGTAAACGGCAGTTTGAAATGATTGCTGGCAATCTTCTGAAGCGATCTAACCCTCAAACTGATAAACGCCAGTTCGAAATGATTGCTGGCAATCTTCTTCTTAAAAGGTCTGATTCTGAAATGGATAAACGCCAGTTTGAAATGATTGCTAGCGATCTTCTCAAGCGATCTCACTCTCAGACAGATAAACGGCAGTTTGATATGATCGCCGGCAATCTTCTTAAAAGGTCTGCCCCTCAAACAGACAAACGAAAATTTGATATGATTGCTGGTAATCTTTTAAAGAAGTCCCAGGCAGACAAACGAAATTTTGATTTATTAGCAGGCCATCTTCTCAAAAGATATTCTCCTCGAGAATTCAGATGGCACACAGATGAGAATTTCAAGACATTCTACCCTCAGGAAGAGAAACGGTTACTGGACATGATTGCTGGGCATCTTTTAAAGAAACGTTACCTTCACGAAGACAGACGCTTCATTTCTCCACTCTCCGAAAGAAAGTTACGAAGGTCTGACTATCTAAAAGATAAACAACACAATGCTTCACTATCACGTGGTTTCCTAACGATGCAGAGTCTTCCAGTGGACAAACGACATCTTTATTCAAATGCTGAAGAAATATTCGATAAATTCCGAGCGTTGCATAAAGGTTTTGTTGATACAATAACAAGTGGATCTCCAGCACAAAACAGTAAGCTAAGCAGCAACGGGCAAAGTAAACATCAAGGGCAAAAAAGGAAAAAGGAGAACCACAGGTACCTGCATTCACAGAGAAACGCACTGATGAGGGGACATGTCAGGGACCACCGTGGCTACATGGACAGTGAGCATGTCCTCGACTGGATTGCCGGACACCTGTTAAAAAAGCGAAGTTCCAAAGCAGTCAACGACACGAATTTCACCAAACAGCGCTTCGCCTCAGACGACGAACTCAACAGAACAGCATTTTAGAATCAGTACCCAGTTCCACGAAAGCTTACCAAACTAAAGCAAACACTGATCTTGCATTGGAAAGATCCAAAACCGATCAACGGGACGGAAAAGCTATTTCAGTAGGTCAGGTGAACTTCCCACACTCCCATATCAAAGCTACTGCTGGAAACGAGCTTGTGGGTCACGAGAAGAGCTCTGCGCAAGGTCCAGAAAAACAAGACGTCCCGGAAGTTGCCAGCGAAGCTTTGCACGGAGGGTCCACGCCGCCCACAGAGCGAGGAGCACGTCAGCGTCGAGCTGCAACGTTTTTCTTCAAAATCTGATCTCTCAAAAATCGACGAGGTCTTGTCATTGAGCAGTCGGAGTACACGTAGTGGACAGTCTGGAGAGGCTCCGAGTGACTCTTCCCAAGAGCTTATCTCTACTGACAGCAAGAGCCACCGACGTCTAAAACGTTTCATCCCTCTTCCCGTCGTCCTCGCGCAGTTCATCCTCCCTTCTTTTCCTGCACGCAAACAACCTGTGTTTGACATATTGCCAGAGCAACAGGATGGCAGGGGGACAGACAAGGAAGAATCTCTTTTAGCAAATGCGTTGTCTGAAGGCCTATCAAAGACACGATTCGAGGATTCGCTCGCTGAGGGCTCTCTGAAACCATACACTGGGAGAGGGTCACAATACAAACAGTACGCTGATTGTTTTTCCAGTGATGTTCTGACACCAGATTGTTACAGAAGACTGACAAAGAACAGATTTTTGGATTCGCTGTCTGCTACTGTAGACAAATGGTACTCTGCTGAAGGATCTCCACACAGAAACAGTTTAGTGATTTTTTATCCGATGAAAACCCAATCCAAGAACTGTGCTTGTGGATGGAAAACGGCGTATGCGTCCATCCTGTACGATTCCCACAAGATCGTAAGACATATCTTGCTAATGATGAGAAACCAATCAAGCCCTTCAAGCAATCAACAGACATACAATTTATGGAGTCTGACAATAGCAAGCTACTACCAAGACTTCCACTTGGTAAAGATCTCGACTAGTACCCTATTCCTGCCGCATACAATCGAATCCACAACTGGTGAGGATGACACACACGCCCGAGGTATACTCCCGTCGGGTATGCATTCAAACTCGCCTTACCCTTATTCCCGTGAACATGATGACCAGTTCTGGAAGCTGTATCGGATGTACAAAGTTCTCCTTCGTCCCAGTTCTGGTGCCCCATCAAAGGTGCAGCAGAATTCTGAGCCCCTTCCAGACAGTGTGAAACTGGCTAAACGATTCATCGCCCCGGCTGTCTGGCAAATGCTGATGGAGAAAAATCTCTATTATTACGGCCGGAACTTTCTTGACTCTATCGCAGGAGAGCTGTTGAGCGGGGGACCACTCTCCTGCTAAGCGGTTCGTGGCGTCATAGACTGGTTATCTGCTATGAGCAAGCCCCTCCTCTGCGTGATCATGCGATGTAGTCCACGCTGCAGTACACTCCATCAGGTGGTGGAATCTGTGGTTGTCTGGATCTAAGTTATCTACTCAGACGCACAGAGTGTGCCTCTGTATGCAGGGAACGAAAGAAGAACTGTTTTGGCGCAATGAATTCAACACCTGAAGAAAACGATTAGAACGAACGCTGAAATCATTCGAACATTTCCATTCAAGAAATACAAATAAGGAGACACATAAGCATATAGTTCAGTTTTCTTGGTATTTTTTTTAAAAAATACAAACTGACGTGTGGATGCATGTGTGCAGTTCAAGGAAATACATAATAGTTGACAAAATAAGGTGTTTAAGAAATGTTATTTATGAACATGACGGATACGACTTTTATCAAATGAATTGTAAATCCAGCGTGCACGCATTGGCCTGAGTCCATAGGATATTAATGAGGCTTATTTTTTTCTCCACAGAAATGATGAATTTGTAACATACTGACGGGTGGCATGAGTTATTTTCTTTGCCGTCTGCTTCTTTCTTTGTATCCAACTCCGATGATCCTCGAATGGTCATGTACAAAAAAAAAACAGTAAACACAATGATAATAATGCTGATGAAGATGGTGTAGTAGTTTCCTTTCTACGTTTCGGATTCACACTCATGTACTTACGTATCAATGTCAATTTCTCTGTGTCGGTCTGTCCAACTGTCCGTGTGTGTGTGAGCTGTGCTGTGCTGTGCTGTGCTGTGCTGCGCTGTGCTGTGCTGTGTGTGTGTGTGTGTGTGTGTGTGTGTGTGTGTGTGTGTGTGTGTGTGTGTGTGTGTGTGTGTGTGTGTGTGTGTGTGTGTGTGTGTGTGTGTTTTTGTACACGCGCGCGCGCGCGCTGTGCTGTGCTATGCTGTGCTGTGTGTGTGTGTGTGTGTGTGTGTGTGTGTGTGTGAGAGAGAGAGAGAGAGAGAGAGAGAGAGAGAGAGAGAGTGTGTGTGTGTGTGTGTGTGTGTGTGTGTGTGTGTGTGTGTGTGTGTGTGTGTGTGTGTGTGCACGCGCGCACGCGCGCGCGCGCGCGCGTGTGTTTGTGTCTTATTTGTGCGTGTGTGTGTGTGTGTGTGTGTGTGTGTCTCTCTCTCTCTCTCTCTCTCTCTCTCTCTCTCTCTCTCTCTCTCTCTCTCTCTTTGTATCCCAGTCTTTGTGTTTGTCTCGGTTTCTTTTTCGCCCGCCCTTTTTTTGATGTCTCCTTTTCACTTATTTGCATTCATTTCCATCCGAACATTTTTTCTCTAAACCCTGTCCTAGGGTTACAAACGGTTGTAAAGCCCAGTTTACATCTATTTGTGCTCCCAGTGCTGCACTGGAGGGCAATGAAGGCATACGATGTTGTACATGTTTTTCCTCAACAAAGAAGGAAGAGGAAGATACCAGCAAAGCACTGCATGAAGAAGTGGTCTTGAAAGTCGTTTTGAGTTTTGTAAGAACGATGTAACAATAGGGTATTGAAGAGCTACGCAGTTTGGAAGGACAAATCTTGAAGATGTGACTGTGTGTGTGTGTGTGTGTGTGTCTGTGTGTGTGTGTGTGTGTGTGTGTGTGTGTGTGTGTGCGTGCGTGCGTGTGTGCGTGTGCGTGCGTGCGCGCGCGCGCGCGCGCGTGTATGTGTGTGTGTGTGTGTGTGTGTGTGCGCGCGTGTGTCTGGGGGTGTCTGTGTGTCAGTTCGCTTACATCAGTAGGACAATGGGGCAGTTAGAGATGAGAAATATTGCGTGTATTGCTACAGAATACAGGACTGGACTTTGTGTGCGGATTTGAGAAATACAAACTGACCTTATTCAGAAGTGATGACTACATTCGCTGTGGCGTAGAAAGATGTTCATCCTTCATTTCATTTCACAATAACCACAAAAGTGTATCAATCTACTGACAGTGCGATGCAATTTGCTTTCGAGTTTTACAAACGACTTTCCTTTCAACGTAAAAATCCAATTTTGGTCTGGACTAACAAGCGTACGTTTATTCTCAAAGTGGTATCAATGTATGATTTTTGACTTGATGCAAAGTAAACTGGGCCTGAAGCGACAAATATACACTTACTGCTGTGTCCCTTCACGCCCTGCTCACGTGATGACCTCAAGTCGTAGTCCTTTTCTACGCTCATCTCCGCGGTAAATTCGTGTCGAACTCGCCGGCTTCATCGAGTTGATGTCGTTGGACGGACGTCGTGGCACCCTTTGAAGAAGGGCGTTCACTCCCATCGGCTCCACGATTAAGCAGAGATTCGTCAGTAAGGGGCTTAGCAGGCGGTGTTCCGCGTTACGCTGGATCCAAAGAGAGTGGTACCACTCGGCAGCCGTGCTGGATCCCTTCCGGTAGATTGCCTCATTATGACTGGATAGTGATTGTTCACTGTGGACTGTGGCAGATGAACAAGCGAACCTTAGTGTGGTTGTGGTCGCGTAAGGGGAAACCGTGATAACATTATTTATACACACACAGACAGGCACACACACACACACACATACACACACACACACACACACACACACACACACACACACACACACACACACATGCACGCACGCACGCACGCATGCACGGGCGCGCTTGCGCGCGCGCGCACACACACACACACACACACACAGGCACGTGCGTGCGCATACATGCATATGGAGTATGCAGTGAATGAATGTCAACAAACAGCAGAGACGTTGTCAACAGTTCCTCTTTTTGCATGTTTTGTTTTGTGTGTAGGCGTTAAAAAGCCACCTCTATTTTTTGTTTTGAAAAATTTCAGTATGGGAAAAGAACCTCTCTCTCTCTCTCTCTCTCTCTCTCTCTCTCTCTCTCTCTCTCTCTCTCTCTCTCTCTCTCTCTCTCTCTCTCTCTCTCTCTCTCTCTCTCTGTGTGTGTGTGTGTGTGTGTGTGTGTGCACTTATTATCCCCGCTCCCAGAACGACATACGAAGCTTTGATATTACACTAACTGTGGCAAATCATTTCCATGTGGCATAGTTATCATACAACTCCTTTTTTTCCATAGATCGTTTTTCTATGAAATGTGCAATGTGAAGTCTCAAATACCACAGGTGAAGAGAAACAGCTCTGTGAGCATGACCCCTAACCCTTCAATGTGCACCTTTCAAAAGACCTTAGCTCCCACCCCCCAGCTTAAATGAGTTGGTAGGGATGACTGTGTAATTAACTATTCACCTGTCATCTTCCAGACTCGCATGCAAGAATTTATTATTATTATTATATTGGGTATTTATAAAGCGCCTATCCTCGGTCACAGACCAAGCTCTCTAAGCGTTTTACAATAAAACACGCTACCTCACTCACTCAACGGGCTGCCTACCCAGGTAGAGCCGGCCGAAGAGCAGCCCACTGGCGCTCATTCAGTCGTTTCCCGCACCATTCAAATATCAGTCACTCATTTTCATTTATCTCATCTATTCCTCCAGTTTCTCACATAGGATGCATGCGATGTTTATACGTGTCCTCCATCTCCACCGGTACACGATGGCGCACGATGACAGTAAGTGATAATTTTTTTGTGGCTTGGTAAGAAATACCAGGCGGCTATCTTCAATCTACATCATTTTGCCAGGGCAGCGGGGAACCCCCCTGCTCTTTTCGATTTTCAACTGCCATGGGTTCTTTAACGTGTGGAGGGGGCCAGGAAGGCACACGGGTCTGACTCGCACATAGTCCCCATCCGATGGACTTGACGTTCAGTTTGATTTGTCATTCAGACTGGGAAAGAAAGGGCGAGAAAGGCAAGGCTCGAACCCACGCACTTCTCACACGCTGGATTGGCAGGCGAACGTCTAAACCACTCTGCCACCTTTCTTCCCCCCCCAAAGCTGAGTCAATGCTTCACGTTTCCTCTCTCCCGTTGACAGCAAGTATCCAAGACACAACCCTGTCTCTTCCACCAGCCACGCCCACCCCGACACCCCCGAATGTATTTCTCTCGAGGTCTGTAGATATGAGAAGTCTGGAATGCATGCAGTCGATTACAAGGTGCAGCCTTCTGATATGAACACTGAGGTGGGATTTATCCCTCTAATCCGTCTAGACTGGGTGGCATGATCCAGTCCTGTTGACTTCTCTCTACGTCTGTGTCTGTCTGTCTGTCTATCTGTCTGTTCGTCGTCTGTCTGTACGTCTGTTATCTGTCCCTCTGATACGTCTAGATTTGTGGTATGAGATCTAGTCTTTGAGGATTCTCTCTGTCTCTGCATGTTTTTTGTTTGTCATGTCTGTCTATCCTCCTGTCTGTCCGTCCGTCTCTCTCTATTTCTCTCTATGTATCTCGCTCGCTTTTTTTAATATCATCATACAAACACTTAGACAGGGGTGCGTGTGCACAGACACACCAACACACAGACACAGACACACAGACACAGACACACACACACACACACACACACACACACACACACACACACACACATTCGCGCGAGTGTACGTACCCCCCCCCCACACACACACACACACATACAGACACACACACACACACACACACACACACACACACACACACACACACACACACACACACACACACAAACATGCACGCACGAGCGCACGAGCTCACGCACGCACCCTCGCACACATACAGACACACTTACACTCACTCACACTGAGAGAGAGAGAGAGAGAGAGAGAGAGAGGAGAGAGAGACGGAGAGAGAGAGAGAGAGAGAGAGAGAGAGAGAGAGAGAGAGTGAGAGAGAGAGAGAGAGAGAGAGAGAGAGAGAGAGAGAGAGAGAGTGGATAATAAAACCTGGTCCTAATGTCTTCCGTCTCCGTGGAAGGAGAGCTAACATCAAAGTCCATCCCAGCAACATAAACGTTCAGCAGGTAGTCCGGATCCAGCAGCACGCCTGATGAGCTCTGAATAGATCGAAACATTTGCCGCTTCTGGTCCTACCGACCTGCACTGTGGGGGAACCATAAACTATGCAGAATGTTAGCTGGAGAAGAATTTCGTTTCTTCTCGTTCCCCTTCAGACGTAATCGTTTACAGTGACATAGTTTTACTGGGTAGGACTTTGATGTTTGCTCTCTCTCTATGGGGACTGAAATGTGTTAGGGCCAGGTTTTACTGTGGTTTCTATTGTGTGCATGACTTGCATCAAACTGGTGAAACCTTTAGACTTAGTGGGCCCTGTGATTTAAACTTGGGATTTCGCACTTTGGGATTCTTGTTCTGCACGATTGTAGACTATGTAGTAATACAATTAAGCAAGAAGTTTCTTTAACGTATTACGTTGGGTGAGCACGGAAATACAACAGAAATTTCGTGAGCATGCATCAAAATCCCAGGAAGACTGGACTTCAGCTTCATCGTGGTTGACAGGTGTGTCAGTGAGCGATAGTTTCAGTGTGAAAATCCTATTCCACACAGGCGAACATCGTTCTCTTAAGCACAAGCTTAACAGTGGTGGTTTCACTGAGTTGTGTTTTGACTCACACATTAGCTAGCTGGTGACTTTTGAATACTTCTCTCCCCGCAGTTATCTCCCATCTTTCCTTCTTGTAGATCTACGAGTACTTAGGCTTCAACAGTACATGCCTGAGTGTAGCTGTGTGGGGCTGAGCCAGAACGAGCGGCGAGTGAGTAAAGCCATGGAGAGGGCATGGGTGGCAGCAGAGAAAACAACACACACACACACACACACACACACACACACCTTATCTCACGCCTCTGTAGCAGTAATACTAGTGCATGTGCGTTCAATTAGATTCTAACAAGATGTTTGTTTACCTTTTTTTTTTTTTTTTTTCCTGTTCACTACAGCGAAACGGGGGACAATTGAAACTTTGAAAAAAAAAGTTTCCGATTTGGCAAAGAGATAAGAAAATGCTACCACGAAAAGTTGGAATGATGGTCAGAGGAGACATATTTGTCAAACTTGGAAGATTCTCGCTGAAGCAAATTTCATACTATTGG
>JADBJO010003385.1:220000-222500 GCA_016801955.1 Conus betulinus
ACAATCAGGTGGTCCAACACACAGAGACCCAAAAGATGTGAAAGATGTCATTAGAAGGGATGAAAACCCTTGTCATGTGGGTCCCTCACATTTAGCTTTTAACCTAACATGAGGAAGCTTCCTGAAAGCCTCGATTTCATTCATTGCCCCATCTTGCGCCGAATGGGATGTAGACGAGAGATCGCTCGTTCGTTTCTGTTGTTCTGAGTGTTGTTTATCTTGCTTGAAGAAGACCTAAGAGGTCGAAACGCGTCGTGTTTTTTTTTCTTGTGATTTGTTTGTCTACGTCCTTTGGCGGTGCCTTATCAATAACTTTTCACATTTGTTTAGATTTCCGCCTGCAGTCGCCTCACTTCGTCACTAGGATATGACAGACAGAGGGAATCATGTGGAGACAGAGGGGCTGTCACCAGGGGCTGAGTGGGTGGTTTCCTGCTTATGCTGATTCAGAACAACACTGAATACAACCTTAGAGGCTCAGCGGCATTGCAGTGCCTCCTCCGGCAGGGGTAGCCTCATGACGACTTGACTTGTGGGTGTGGGGACTACCTTTGACCAGACTGCACACCACCAGAACGACGGCGTGTTGACATTGGGTGGCGAAGCTGACGATGAATTCTTCAGCGGGACAGTGGGATTTGAACCTGAAACATCCAACTGCAAACTCCGTGCTGCTGTTAAACAGAACCAGCCTGACGCTTCATGGCACCAGTTAAGTCATGATGTTTATAGCTCAACTAACTGTGGAGGTCACATCAGGACTGAAAGGATGTACAAATTTGAACAAATTAAAACTGACGGACTCTCAAATAAAACACAAAACCAGCCCAAATCTGTCCTAAGTGACAGAAGAAATATTGATTAAACACAGTCTTTTACCTTTTCAACAGGAAAGTTTAGCCGAAGCGAAGATTTCGGCCTCCAACCAGAGGCCTTCGTCAGCGCCGAATGTCTCGCTGAGTGAGTTGGGTTCGGTGCCCGCGATCTCGTGATGAACTCGAGTCACGAATAAGGGAAGTGTAGGCTGCTGGTAGGTTATGTCGCCCTCGGTCTTGGTTGAGGGAAGGAGACGTGGCCGCGATGTAGATGGCCCCCTTTACTCCTCTTTGGAGCCATTTAGATTCCTGGTCCAGAAACGCTGACATTGTCCTGGGAGAACTCATGTCTACTGATGTTCAAGTGTTCTCCGACTGGTGATGATTCTCTCTTGTGTTCTTTGATTTCCTGGTCGTATTTCTGGTCACAATCTCCACACTGGATCTCGTAGGTTGCCCCTGATCGTTCTAGTTTGTCCACTTTGTCCTTTGGGGCCACTAGTCTGCTTCTGATGGTGTTGTAGGGCTTAGGGTGGACCACCACACCATTCTTCCTGAAGAAGAAATATTGTTTATCTGCATTTAGTTTCCTCCACAAATCCCTACGAAATCCATTTCCGAAGAAAAAGAGCTATAACTGTTTGGAGTCTGAGGAGGATGAGAGCAGGAAGTGGGATAGAGAGAAGGACTGTTAACCGGAAATGGAGCCACCGTTGAGCCGATCCATATATCCACTCATTGTTGTTCCTGCCTTTGTCATTTAGCTGATTAGTCCTTTGGTTGTTACAAGCTTGGAGAGAAAATGAACATAGTGTAACAGACATAAATCACATTAAATGCATCATGTCAAGATCTCTCTCTCTCTCTCAAACACACACACACACACACACACACACACACACACACACACACACACACACACACACACACACACACACACGCTAGCACTAACATTAACATTAACACACGCATACACATGCACGTATACATGCACACATGCATGCATGCACACATACGCGTGTGCACAGTGAATGAACAAAAAAAACCAATGGAATCGAATTCTTCATTTCCCCCTTCCAGCAAAGGAGGAAAAAACAAGAGAGATTTGCACAATTTTTAGAATTTTTCTTTTTTTTTTTTCTTTTTGAAGGACACTTTAAGCGGACTGAAGAGAAATCAGACAAGATATGTTTCAGTTAAAGAGTATGGATTAGAGTAGAGGGAAAGTGGGACAGCATTAAAAGTCAAGATAGTGCGACAATTTACAGAGAGAGAGAGAGAGAGAGAGAGAGAGAGAGAGAGAGAGAGAGAGAGAGAGAGAGAGAGAGAGAGAGAGAGAGAGAGAGAGAGAGAGAGAACTGATGAGGTGGACAAAGTGAACATGGCACAGGCATTTCACAGAAGGTGGGAGGAGCGTATGAGGACCAGAACATTGCGGAGGAATGATAAAGGGCAGTGGTGGTGCAGAGAGGAAGTGGGTGGAGGAGGAGGATGGGGGAAAAGAATGTGAAGGATAGGACTGTGTCAGACAAAAGCGGCTTTTTCTGAGACAATCAAAGTCTGAAAAGGATCAGAAACGGTGAAATGTGCAGAGCTAAAGAAGAAATATTCCCATGGGTAGCCCTCAGGGACAATCAGGTGGTCCGACACACATGTGAAAGGTGTTATTAGAAGGGATTCCGCTG
>JADBJO010003385.1:240000-247272 GCA_016801955.1 Conus betulinus
TAGCTCGGAGAATGTGGTTAAGGCCCGAAACTTTTTTTTTCTGCGAGGGATTTTCCGTTGTTCTGTGTGCAGTTATCTGCTTGTGTGCTATCTGAATGGGTATCAAAAACAGCGGCAATATTTGAGTTTTGTGCATGTAAGTGTTCCGCCAATAAAGTAAGGCTACCTTCCTTCTCCACCATATTTACAAATGTATGTCTCCAACAAAGCAGTTAAGATTTCTCTTTCGTATTTCAAATTTTCCCTTTATTCTGTAACACATTCCGTCTTCTTCTTCTTTCTTTTGCATTTTTCTTTCTTTCTTCTTTCTTTGTTTCTCTCGTTCTTTCTTTACTTTGCATTTTCAATCCTTCTTTCTTTCTTTAATTCTTTCTTTCTCTCTTTCTTTACTTAATTTGCACTTTCAATCTTTTGCATGCTTGTTTTCCTTGCATTTCTCTACTTAATTTTCCCCCTTAATACGCTGGAAGCATTGAACTTTAAATTCTTCGTCCGTCCATGATGACCCAAGACATCATACTAATCAGGACTGGGTGCCATGTGTCCCATTGTGGCTGACCAATCCGCTAAGGGTCTGGATCTCTCAGCCACAAATCGTGCACAAGCGGTCTGTAGGCACTGAAGACAACCTCGGCCCTGGATTGGCGACGCTCACGTTTCTTGTAGGCCTCTGTGATACATCCAGTGCGCACGTGCTGCTCGTAAGGGGCAGCAACAATGCCGATGAAACGTCCTTAGTCAGGGTGGTCTGGTGCCATTGTTTTGCAGGCGTCAGTGTCAAAGTCTCCAGTGAAGTCTTGAGTGTGTCCTTGAAGCGTTTATTTCTACCCAGCCTGTGATCCTGAAGCTCTGGACTATGAAGAGACTGTGGGTTTCCTCCATGATAACCAGAAGATCACAGTAGGGTAATTGCGTGCCTCTGTCAGAACCAACTGTTATCGATGCGGTTCCATGGCTGTATGTCACACCAATGGAGTGATGGTATTCAACTCGCCTCAGCTCAAAGAACTCGCCGACAAACTCATCACCCGCACTTCACGCTGGATTCAAAGAAAATAAAAATTCAACAATATTTAATTAACAAATGAAGGAGTGTGTGTCTGTGTGCGTGATTATAAATATGTTTTTTTTTTTGTACTAAGAATGTCTTGCAGCGCTCTTATCTGTCACTCTCGCTATAGGCAAGATGCAACGTCTTCTTTTGAGATCAGCTTTCTTCCCGGTCGAAATAGCTGCTGCTGTCTGCAACGTCTACAATAACAGTTATCTTTGATTCCGTCACTTCCCTAGAAAGATGTCTTGGCAACGATGCTTAGCGATGACATATGAAGATTTGATGCATTGTAGAACAGCTGATGATAGTTCTGTAGATTCGCAGCACGAGATAAAAAAAAAATATAAGCAGGTGTGATGTTTTGAAACTGAATCAATCGGAGGAAAAATGATTTACAGTGCAAGTTGAGCAGCCTAGACAATATTTGGCGTCACGGCCTACGTGAAGAGCTGTGACGTAATTTGCATTGACGACAAAAAGGTGTGGAGTCTATGAAGAAATCCAGAATTGGTCTCAGGTGTTTTGGTCGAGAGGGCTGTCGCGTTACACTGTACCTTTCGGGGACTGTCCCAGAGTGGAAACTCGAGTCAAAGGGAACACAACATGTTATGTTTTCTTAGTGGTGTTGCATGGCATTGTATTGTAATGCATAGCGTTCATCGCATTTCGTCTCGTAGTGCACCGCTTTGTATGGCATTGTGTAACGTTTTTTAATGTTCATGTCGCGACAGATTTCACTGCTGTAGCGCTGCTCGTCTCGGGGAGAGCACGTCCCAATAGCATGGTGCCTCTTTTCTTTCTTTTTTTCTTTCTTTCTTTCCTTCTTTCATTCTCTCTCTTTCTTTTCCTTTCTTTCTTTCTTTTTTTTTCTTGCCTTTCTTTCTTTCTTTTTTCTTACTTTTTCATTTTCTCTCTTTTTTCTTTCTTTCTTTTCTCATTTTTTTCTTACTTTCTTTGTTTTCTTTCTTTCTTTCTTTTGCTGTAAATCAGCTTCCTGAACTACTCTGGTGTCTGTGTCAGACATTGAATGTTAATTCCTTTACTCTTTTTTTTAATTTACTTCTTTTTTCTTTCTTCACTTTTTTTTTCTTAAGTTTTATTTTGCTAGAATGGTCGAAACAAATGAACCACAGGCCACTGACTTTAAACTTTCTTTCACAGTTCTCAGTTCTTAAAACTTCATCACTGTAAGTAGACTAACGCCTTTCTTCTGGTACTGCTTTACCTTATATCAACAAAAGCAAACCATCACAACTATAGCACTAAAGGAAACTGTTGGTATGTTGCTGAGAGAGAATGGTGGGCATCGATTGTTTGTTCTTAAGAGCTGAGATAGAGCTCCAAGCGATCATATCCACTCCAGCAACAAACATTTAACTGTATGTTTTGCCAAGACAATAAGGATGCAACGAGAATAATTGTTGAACTGTTTGTCGAAATTTGCTTCCATAAATATAATAGACGAAAAAATTGAAAGTAGAGTTTACCACCGAACTCAGCTGAAATACTCTCATGAGCACAGAATACAGATTTTCGTAACGTCCTCCAATTTTTAGACCCGGGAACCAGGGATACAGAAGCACGAATTACAACCGATGGTATAATACACACAATGTACAAAATAGAGGTCCCCACGATCATTCGTGTTATCGCCAAATCTCGCGCACTGAGAGAATCAGAAGCAGACGATACTGTCTGTCTCCCATGTGGCCAGCGTCTTTATCTTCACCACTGTGATCACTGTGCAAACTGTGACACAAGACACGGAGATTCCAGGTAATAGTAAACCGTAAATAATACCACTGAATATGTCCATGATGCGCTGATTTTGGAAATAAAATTGGCTGACGTAAAACTTGATAAGAAATACTGTTGTCTAATGGATCAAATGCACAAATCACATCGTAACGCATTCCCACGCAGACAACAACACCAGCTGTAATTGCTAATATTAAACACCACAGAGCTATCGCTGTCCTCTTCGTGGACATCAGATTTTTTCACCAGGAGAGGGTAGGTGACACACAAGCATCTCTCCAGTGCTATCACACTAGGTACGAACTGCGATGAATTCACAAAACCGATCAGACCAATCAAATGACTCTTGATAAAAAAGGTGGTTGATGGACCTGCCATGTCTCCCTTCCTATGACAAACATATAGAGCACATCACTGCTGTACCCGTAGAGAACAGCCACAGCAAGCATGTCCACCCAGTGACAACGTGAACAAACACATATTGATTCGCTCCTTCAATCCTTGTTTATAGAACACCGCCATGTTGATGATGTTGGTGGAGAAAGAGACCAGAAAGCACAGGGGCAGCAGGATTCCAGTGCACAGGATATTGACGATGACGTCAACCTGCTTGGGGATGAAGTTGTGCTCGTTGTCCCAAGGGAGGAACTGGGACACCTGTTTCACTAGACAGCCTTCAGGGGAAGGAGACGTTGGAGCTGTTGTTGCTGTTTGTGGCCATGGAGAGACCCCACCACCAGAAATGTGGCCTGGAAATGCAGACCCTTGTGACGTGAAGGTCATGTTTGCATGTAAGATTTTTGGACAGCGTTACCAACCGTAAAGAAATTGTGTACAATGTCAAACTCCGAAACAGTCGCTGTAACGATTCCTCTGGCGATGACACGTGGGCCAAATCAGTTCAGGCCGATCTCAAACATACTACGGGATCAGTTATGATAAAAAGTTTTCTTCAAGCTGAGCAAATCTGTGCAGGTGTTAGCGATGAATCAAGTTTAACTCTAACTTATGTTAAAACATGATACCTCAATATACATCGATGCCTAAGAATACGTATCTCTGTTGCTTTGATTTATTTTCTAAATTGTGTTAAGCCATGCTGCTTCAATATACACCGATGCCTAGAATTGCTTATCTCTGTTTCTGTTGATTTATTTTACATTCAGAAAACACGTTAAAAAGGCAAAGAAATATTTTGGAAAGGATGTATGAACTGCCCTTTTAAAATCACTTAAGGTATTTGTTGAAATGTGTTTCATTTCCTTCTGTGAATATCATCATATTACTTTTTCCTATGCGTTCAAACTGGAGCTTTGTTAACCATAATTTCCTCTACTTTATAATCAATCTTTAACATGACAATGCGAAACGAAAATCAATTGTGTTTGTATTTCTAGCACGGTACTTTTAGCACAAGGAAAAAAAAAAAACTGAACCCATAAAAGTATTAAAAAAAAAAAAAAAGGGGAAAGATTGAAGTCATAAAAATGCTAAGATCTAGCAAAGACAGGTACAGATTTACATAAAAAATGTCTATAAAAATTAGAAAAAAACCTCTTTGAGTGGAGTGGTTCCAAAGTGGGATAACAGCAGGTGGAGCAGCCGGAAACGAAGCATGACAAACAAATTTACTGAGGAGCCGCATGACGAAGGGACAAATAGGGACAAATAAAGTACAAAACAGACGCAATTCTATTAATGGCAGCTTCTCGTCAACTAGACTCCAAAGTTAAACTCGGTGAAGACTCGAACAGTTCTAGACTAGATCTTCTCAACAAATCTCATCTCTCTCTCTCTCTCTCTCTCTCTCTCTCTCTCTCTCTCTCTCGCCTGTCTGTCTCTGTTGTCTGTGTGTTCTCTTTCTCAGTCGCACAGCTCTCATTCTTTGTATGATATTCAAAGAATTCTCTCTCGAACCTACTCGATTATTCTGTTCTCTAGAATATTCTGCATATCAGTAAGCTTTAACCAATGAAATCGCGACGACCATATCAAAATGTAATTCGGTCAACTTCACACAACACATTCTCGAACTTTCGGCAAAGCACTAGCAACTTACGGTAACCTGGCGAACATTCTAACATAATCTTGAATATTCCAATCACATTATCAGTCGATCCCCAAAACAAGACTGAACAATTAGGCATACATTCACTTTCAAAACGTTTTAAACAAATCAACAATAGCACTACACTGACCGAAAATACAAAGATCTAAAAGTGATAAAATAAAAGGAGGCTTGCAACACGTCATTATTGCTATGACGTCTTTCACAAAAGTTTCCCCCTCTCTTGTCTCCCTTTAAATTGTAACATAATAAACCCCCCACTTAAAGAATTTTCCCAAATTCTAAAAACCTTTACAATTTAAAACTAATAAAAGAAATGTCAAATGACTTTAAAGCAAAAGATCAAACTGGCAAACTCACACCCAGTTCAAAGTGTACAAACTAGTACAAGTCTCATTTACTCACGCACGACTTAAAAAGTCTGCAGCCAGATTGTCTGTGCCTTTCACCATATTCACCTTCATATCAACGTTCTGAAGGTACATGGCCCATGCATGACCCTAATTTTCACAAATTTAGCAGCAGATTCTAAAAAGGATAAAGGTTTATGGTCAGTAGGCAATACAAAGTGAAACCCCTGGAGAAACAGTTCAAAACTTTCGTACTGCTCACACAATAGCAAGGCCTTCCTTCTCCATGGTCGCATACCTCTGCTCTGCCCTGGATAGTTTTCTTGCTGGCGTACGAGACTGGGAACAGCTTCCCGTCATGTTCCTGCATGAGGACTGCACCAACACCCTCGTCAGAGGCATCAGTGCTGAGCACAAACGTCTTGGTCGGGTCTGGCAACCGTAGCACAGGTTCCTCGGGACAGAAAGTCTTCTTCACAGTGTTGAAGGCTCGGTCTTGTGCCTCTCCCCACTCCAGTTGGATGGCTTCCTCTTGCGCAGAAGGTCCGATATTGGAGCAGTCACAGTTGCAAAGTGAGGCGTGTATTCTCTGTAGAACCCCACTAAGCCTGAGAAAGGATTGCAGTTTGTTGTGTGGTTTTTTTTTTTTGTCTGGGGAGGTGCTTCCAGAATTTTTGTCACATTGTCCTTGAGCAACCCTTTCATTCCTTCCTGGAGACGGTGACCAATGAAGTCAATATCATCTGCGCCAATAACACACTTGCTGGGTCTTGCAGTCAAGTTGGCAGAAGACCGTCGTTTGAACAGCTTCCGAAGAATTTCGAGGTGTTCTGTCCATGTTTTGGAATGGACCAGGATGTCATCCCGTAGTATATGACACCATCCATTTGCCCATTTTTCTCATGCCCCTCTTGAGTGTTGCTCCAGAATTCTTCATACCGAAGGGCATTCGGAGGAACTCGTATGTCCCATCTGGAGTCACAAATGCAGTCTTGGGATGTCTTCTTCTGGTATGGGGACTTGCCAAATACCCCATGCTGAGATCGATCTTGGGAAAAAAACTTTATCTCCACTCAGTCTCTGGAAAAGGTCAGACGCTGTAGGCATGGGTTCAGGATCTAGGTAAAAATCATGTTGTTGAGTCGCCTAAAATCGATGCACACTCGGTTAGTACCATCTTTTTTTTTGACAACGACAACTGGCGACGCGCGTATGGCGACCCTCGGGACTCTCTGTTTAACTCCCAGTTTAACATGTCTTTGACGTCCTCTTTCAGCGACTCGTTGGTAGCATAAGGCAATGGGTAGGGCTTTGGTCTGATAGGCTCAGGTTTTGTCAACTTCACTTCATGCTGAATCAAATCTGTTTTTCCGGGAAAACTCAGGTGAAGATGCTTGAGTGTACTCATTTAAACAGTCCACCATATTTCTGTTTGCTGCTGGTTGTTCAGTTGTGACCCAACAAACTACACTGTCAATGTTCTACGACAGTTCTTCACGTCACAGAACTTTCCTCAGGGAACGTCGTCACCATCACTGGAGGGGTAAGGTGGTTACCATTCTTGGGAATTCAGCAAGCATGCGCATCGTGTAGCTGGTTTTTCTTCCCGTTCAAAGTAGTTCTTAAGCATTTTTGCGTGGAAAAATCTTCTGCTTGCTTTGATTTTCACCTTCATCATCATTCAGCCCCTTGACTGCTTCTCAAGATAGGGGTCCTTTCCACTGCATCAGCAGCTTGTTATTGTCAGTAGAAGCAGGAACAAGGACTTTCTTACCAGGCTGAAATTTTTCCTGACCTTGGTCTTGTATAGTAGTGTTTGGCTTTGCCATGGACTTTTTCTAGTCACTTCAGGTGACTGTCGGGCTATATTCAAGCGTCATAGACGATACAAATAACCATATTGAAGCTGCCTTGATTCTGGAGATCAAATTATTTTGTCAACACTTCTTCAGGTAAGTGTCATTGGTCCTAGCACAGTTGCCCGTACGTAGGCTCAAAGGGAGAAAACCAGTAAGTTCATGAGGGGGACGGCCCTGTAAGCG
>JADBJO010003386.1:2500-7500 GCA_016801955.1 Conus betulinus
GAGCTGTAAAGACCTATGGACGGAGGAGAAACCTGTAAAGCGAGGGTACTACTGACGGGCACAGAGACAGAGCTGTAAAGACCTATGGACGGAGGAGAAACCTGTAAAGTAGGGGTACTACTGACGGGTACAGAGACAGAGCTGCAAAGACCTGTGGGTCGGAGGAGAAAACCTGTAAAGTAGGGGTACTACTGACGGGTACAGAGACAGAGCTGCAAAGACCTATGGACGGAGGAGAAACCTGTAAAGTAGGGGTACTACTGACGGGTATAGAGACAGAAGAGCTCATTCGACAGCATCAGTCCCCGACACTTCATCCCAACGTCAACTGACAAAGTACATAATGGGGAAAAACAAATGGGAAGGCGGAGGGGAGGAGGAGGGGAGGGGGGGGGGGGGGGCGTATGAGGAGGGGGGTGGGAGGGAAGGGGTCGACGACCTTTTAGTCTTAGAATGCCCAAGCAAGGTTCTGGAAAAAAAAAAAAACCCCACCAAAACAAAACCAAATGAAAATTGCCTGGCCCAGTGGAAAAGACCTCAAACTCTTGTTCCAATATCCCGGGTTCGGTTCCCATTCGAAACAACAATGTTTAGAAGAGGGTTTTTTTTTTTTTCTATCGAGGTTAAAAAATGAGTATAATGAAAATGTGTCTGCGCCTACGTCCTGAACCCTGCTAACGGGAGAATGATAGATATGCAAAAACATCTGACCTATTCAACATTTGAAGTGAAGCGAGAGCTGGCGGAAATCTAAACAAATCTTCAAAAGTGTTTGAAATAACTCCGACTAACAACATGGACAAACGAATCAGAAGACAAAACACGACGCGTTCCGACCTCCTAGGTCTTTTCTTCAGGCAAGATGAACAACACTCAGGACAACGAAAATGAAGAACGAGCAATCACTTATGTTGATTTCAACGCCCATCTTGCGCCGAATTGGACAAGAAAAAACTAAAAAGGTCGAAAACGCGTCGTGTTTCTTTCGTTAGGCTGCACGGTAGATTTTCCTTTAAGTTTGTTTTTAACAAAGCAGATACAGTCATTGCACATTAGTACAAAATATGCAGACAAATGGAACCATAACTAACTCAGAAGTACAACAATCAAACCCAGAAATAGTTTACGATATTGTATTATCTCATTCCTTACACATACACGCACACCACACACACACGCACACACACACACACACACACACACACACACACACACACACACACACACACACCCACACACACACACACACGCACGCACGCGCACGCGCACGCACGCACGCACGCAGGCACACACGCACACACACGCACGCGCGTACACACACAGAGAGACACGCACGCATGCACGCACACACAAACACACACACACACACACACACACACACACACACAACACACCACACACCACACACACACACACACACACACCTACGCACACATACAGATAGACTCGCACGCGCACACACACACACACACACACACACTCACACACACACACACACACAAACACACACACACACACACACAAACACACACATACACACACATACACACACATACACACACATACGCACACACACATACACACACACATACACACACGCATACGCACACACACACACACACACACACACACAAACACACACACACAAACACACCACACACACACACACACACACACACACACAGAGTCTACGAGTCCTGCCTCCCCCCTTCCACCTTCTCTATGTCTGGGTCTGTCTGTCTGTCTGTCTGTCTGTCTCCTCCGAGTGGAAAAAAAAAAGACGACCCCCCGCACAATACGTGGAGTGTTGAGACCATCAACACCCCATCCCCAGGCCCCCCCCCCCCCACCCCCCCCCCCCCCCCCCCCATCCCCAATCTGCCCCCCCCCCCCCCCCTAGACCCCCCTCAGTCACCCCCCCCCCGCTCCTCCCCAATTCTTGTCAGATTGTTCTATTCATTGCTAGACAGTTTCACATTCATCCTTTGCATTCTCAGTCTTCTTTTTAAAGAAGAATTCCACCTTAAAATCTGGCTGTAAGATGTATAAAAGTGGGATTTCTGCCGCATTTCTGCACTCTCTCTGCCCCCTCCCCCCCCCCCCCCCAGGTCCTCCTTTCTCTACCTTCACCTCGCCTCTCACCACCCCCGACACCCACGAGCTCCTCCTCTTCCGTACGCCAAAACTTATTACCCTAATCGAGTCCTGAGTGACCTCAAAAAAAAATGATGGCGAAAAACTGTCACATTTATCCACCACTCCACCAGACTTTTTTGACGACCGAAGCAAACCTCCCCCCCCCCCCTCCCCAAGTCTCACGCCCCACCCCAACCCTTCCTCCCCTCTTCCCCATCCGAAAACACAACAACAACAACAACAACAAGAACGACAGCAACAACACCACAACAACCCCCCACACAGCTTTCAAAACCAGTCGTTGACCCGGACTGGCTTGTAAGTTCTTGTTGTTGTGGTTGTTTCTCTGCCACCCTCCCCCCCACCCTCCCCATCACCTTCCACCTCCCCACCCCCACACCCCAACCCCCACCCCCATCATCTCCACCACCCACCCCCTGTGTTATCAGTCATCCGGGCTGGGGGTGGCAGACAGACGCAACAAAAAGCATGTCTGCATCTTTGGCACTTCCTTCCACTTCACACTGTAGCCGAGAGACAAAGATGACAATGCTTTTTAGCTGCTGCTTATTAAAAGAAGCATTAACAACAACCAAAAAAAAAAAAACAAAAACAAACAAACAAAACAAATAACGGTAGAGCTGGGGGTGGGGGACGGGGGGGGGGGGGGGGGGGGGAAGGGGGGGACATGGGGGGGGGGGAGGGGAGAAGGGTGCAGAGGGTGGGGGTGGGGCGGGAGGACGGGGACGGCGGGGGTGCGCGGGGATGGAAGGGTTCTGTTCAGGATGGAGGAGAACGGAAAAAGGGGGATGCTACGGGGGCTGGGTGCGGGGGGTGGGGGGGGGTGGGGGAGGGGTTTTCAGTTTCTTCTCAGTTTTGTCCTCTATCAGGATTTTGGGGGGGGGGGGGGGTATCCTTTTTCTCCTCTTTGTGCTGCTCAGGAGGGCAAAGAAGTGGGGGGGGGGGGGGGGGGGGGGGGGGTGAAACTCACTTACAGTTTTAAAAGGTTTTGTCAACACACACTACGCACGCACTCGCGCATACACACACCCGCGCAAATTTGCGCGCGCGCACATAATCACATGGAAATGCCTACACACATGAATAAACACACACACACAATTCACACACACACACACACACACACACACACACACACAAAAAATAAATATACAAATATACACGCACGCGCACGCACACAAACACTCACACGCACACACACACACACACACACACACACACACACACACACACCACACACACACACACACACCACACACACACACAACACACACAAACACACACACACGCACACCACGCACACACACGCACACAAATACAGGAGTACACATACATACCACGCGCGCGTGAGCACGCACATACACACACACAAACACACACACACACACACACAACACACACACACACACACACAACACCACACACGCTATATACACACAAACACACCATACACGCAAACACATAGAACGCACACCACATCACACACAAACAAAACTCCTAACACAAACAGACACACACAGACACAGACACACACAGACACCGAAAGACGACAGACAAGACAGACCACCACACACAAAACACACACACACACACCACACACAACACACACACACACACACACCACACACAACACACACACACACACACTCGCGCGCGCGCGGACAACATAACACACACACAACTACTCTCTCTATTCTCTCTCTCTCTCTCTCTCATCTCACACGCACACACAACACACACACACACACACCACACACACACACAACACACCCACACACACACACACACCAACACACACACGTGCACACACCGCGCATGCAGAGATAGACAGGACAGATCAGACAGACAGACACACGCACACAAACACACACATACACACACACACACACTCACAACACAGACACCGCACACACACAGACACCGGCACACTTACATATATGCCATGCACACAAAAGGGCATGTGTGTGGCATGTGTGTGTGTGTGTGTGTGTGTGTGGTGTGTATGCACACACATGTGCGCGCGCGTGCTTGCATGCGCTCGCGCGCGCTCGCACAAATACACACACATACACACACACACACACACACACACCACCAACACACACACACACACACAACACATACAAGCACACAAGCACACACACAAACACACACACACAAACCCACACACACACACCACACACACTACACACACACACATACACAACACACACAACACACACACACACACACACACACCACACACACACCACACACACTTTTTTTTTCCATTGCGCGTGCGTCACACTTTGACCTTGGAAACGTTGGAACACTCCGCTCTCGATTCTTGCTCCCCCCCACCCCCCCCCACCTTACCTCTTTCCGCTACCTCCTTCTCCCCCTCCCTCCCCCCCCCCAACACGTTTCCCCCCCTTCTCTCCTCCTTTCCAACGTCCCACCCCTTCCCTCCCCAAGCCTCACCTCCACCCCCATGCTCACCCAGCCCCCCCCCCCCCAGCCCTTCCCTATACTCCCTACCTCCAGTTTCTCCTTCTCCTCCTTCCTCACAAGATTGACATGACCGGCGAGGGTTACCGGCAGCTGACAGACAGACGGGAAGCGGACGTGACGTGGTCGACACGGGGTCGGGAGAGAGCATGCCCAGTTCAGGCGCGGTAACTCTCGTTAATCACACAGTCACGTAGTTGCGTAGTGCACGCCTTTTTTGCCAATCCTCCGATGGTTGCCAGAGAGAGAGAGAGCGGAGAAGAGGGAGAGTGGAAGAGAGCAGGTGAGGGTACGTGGCGGATCGTAGAGGGTGGAGAGTGTGTTGCGAGGACGGCGGAGCAGGAGAAGTAGAAGAG
>JADBJO010003386.1:10000-15000 GCA_016801955.1 Conus betulinus
TCTGTCTGCCTGTCTGTCTGTCTGTCTGTCTGTCTGCCTGCCTGCCTGCCTGCCTGTCTGTCTGTCTCTGTCTGTTTGTCTCTCTCTCTTCTTTTATTTCTCTCCCCGTCCTCTTCAGCTATTTGTCCAAAGGTGCTGTCAGGCTAAATGCATCTATGTGTGCCTGAAGCATAATGCATTTTTGTGCATGTCGGCATTGTATACAGCTGTTTTTTTTTCTCTGCTAGATCTGTAAGCTATATACTTTCTTTGTTTTTATTTTCTGTCCTCTGCTTTATCAACTGAGAGTTCGATGACGCTTATGATGTCGCTTATGATGTCTGTCTGCCTGTCCGTCCATCTGTCCAAATGTCTGTCTGTCTGACTGTCTCTCTGTCTCTTTGAGCTATGATGCGACAGCTCTCTCTCTCTCTCTCTCTCTCTCTCGGTTATGATTCAACAGCTGGGGTATGTTGGGTTCAGTAAATGGAACACGAACAGTCATGTATTATAAACCCACACACTTTGCGCAGCTCATCAGTACACGTGTGCAACTGTTAACCACACACCACGATTCCAGTTTCAATCTCTTTTTGGGGGGTGAGGGGTGGGGGTGGGGGGGGGGGGGGGGGGGAGTGGTGGACGTAGATGTGAGCTTCAGAAAATACAAGAATGACATTTACCGGGTAAGATCATGGAGACATCTGAAGACTTAACCTCTCCCCTGGGGCCTTCTTTGGCGCATGTCCTGTGTGTCTAATGGAGAAGCAGGATTACTTCTCGGGGGAGAATTGAAGGCAACTGGGGAGAATGGAAATGCCCACGGCTGTTCCGACCACTCAAAGATCGTTACTGTGTGTGTTTTTTTTTGTGTGCATGTGACTACATGTAACGGCTGAACATCATTAGAAAAAATCTCCTTTTTTTAACCTTTGACCCTGTAAGACAACATGTGCTATGTTCTTTCTTTCTTTCTGCGTACGCAGGCTGATTCTCCTGCGGACACTGCCTGTATAGACAGGCAGTAGAGTTCTGTGCGTATGACCGTTTTTTTTTTTATCCCGCCATTAAGGCAGCCGTGCTCCATCTTCGGGGAAGGTGCATGCTATGTGTAACGTGTCATCCATACCAACGGCCAAACTGGCCTTCCCTTCCGAAAGTTGGTGATGGGATTTGACGTGTGTGCAAGAAGTTGTGGGTGCGTTTACACACGGAACCTCGGTTTATAGTCTCATTCGAAGTACTCTATGAGAAATGGAGTCAGAACCAATGTTAACTCCGAGGGAAAAAATCCCCTTGTACCGAAATTCGAACCCGTAACCCCAGGATCACGAGTCCGGCGCTCTACCAACTGAGCTATTCCGCCCCCCCCCCCTCCTGTCCTGTGCTATGTTCGTATCGAACATGAATTTGAATGCAAACGGTAAGGAGCTGAATTCTTCTTCATCTCTGTTTCTTTTATTCGCAGTTTTTTTTTTGAAGTGTTCGGCGGCGTAACTGGTCGAAATCTGTCAGGTTTCCTGTAACCAGTCGTCAGAATTGTGGCGGCATTTCATCTGGGCAGAGACATGTTCCTCTTCACTCTGTCAAAACCCACCCCCAACACACACACACGCGCACGCACACACACACACACACACACACACACACACACACACACACACACACACACACACGCACACGCACACACACACATACACACACAGAAAAGAAAAGAAAAAAGAAAGAAAAAGAAAAGAAAAAAAAAAGAAAAGAAAAAAAAAGAAAGAAAAGAAAGAAAGAAGAAAGAAAGAAAGAAAACAACAACACACGAAGATTTTGCTGTCTTGACCACTTTTCTTGAACATTCATGACATTGATTGGAGCAGCGATCACACAATAAACCCCAACTAATCAAACTGTTGCTGATTTTGAATCAGGGAGCGGAGGATGGAGGGGAGAGGAGAGAAAGTGGAAAGGAGGGGATAGGGGCGGGGGGGGTGGGGGGGGGGGGGGGGGGGGAGCAGAGAGAGTAGCAGAGGTGGGGAGGGGGGGGGAGGGGGGGAGGGAGGAGATGATAGCAGAAGCTGTCCAAGAGCTGTCCCAGTTGGTAACGCATTCGCCATGGTACCAGAGAATCTCGGATCGTACTTCAAATCCCGTATGCGAATCCCCACCCCTTCCCTTTCCCTTTGTGGTAGCAGGCGAGTCGTCCCTTGTAACATTTTTTGAGAAAAAAAAATCCACGCTGATTGATAGGTAAACAACCATATTTACGCAGTCAGAAAAAAAAAAAAAAACCAACCAACCAACAACAACCAAACCAAAAAAATGCAGGTAGCAATGAACCACAGTGATGTCCTGTTCACTGGTGACAGCAGCTCAAATTTCACACAGAAAAAAAAATCCGTTAATGTGACACCCCCCCCCCCCCCCTCCGCTGCTTTATTCTTCCCGTGGCACTCAAGTGGCATAACTCTATCGCCACTCTTTCCGACTTCTCGAAGCTGTCTGACAGATCATTGCCACAGGGAGGTTGCCACGTGGCGACTCACCAGAGGAGACACTGCTCTGTCGCCCGAGCCGCTTCGGAGGTGTTCAGCCGCTGTTGCTGGAAGTTCTTCTTCTTCTTTTCCTCGTTCGCCTCCCGTTAGATGAGCATCCCGGTGTCCTCGATGAAGGCTGCCGTCCACCGCAGTTCCTCCAGGGTGCCGTACAGCTTGGCTTCCACTGCTGTCGGTGTTGGCCAGTACTTCCTCCTGGATGCTGCATGCGTCGTACAGTCTTGAAAGGTTGTGGTCGGTTATCATTGGTCCCTCACCACAAGGGCACTCTCACTCTATCCAGTGCCTAATTTTGTGTGCCTGTGGTGCAGCGGACGATTGTGTCCAGTCCTCAGGCGGAAGAGCTGGAAGCTAGGCCGTTCATTTAATTGTTCGGGGGCCGGAAACAGCTCAGTTGGTAGAGCGCCGGTCTCGTGATCCTGGGATAGCGGGTTCGAATTTCGGTACAAGGTGATTTTTCCCTCGGAGTTAACATTGGTTCTGACTCCATTCCCCATACAGTCCTTCGAATGAAACTGTAAACCGAGGCTCCGTTTGTGAACGCACGCACAACATCTTGCACACACGTCAAATCCCATCACCAACTTTTCGGAAGAGAGAAGGCCCAGTTTGGCCGTTGGTATGGATGACACGTTACACATAGCATGCACCTTCCCCGAAGATGGAGTATGGCTGCCTTAATGGCGGGATAAAAAAAAAAAAACGGTCATACGCATAAACCTCCACTGCCTATCTATACAGACAGTGTCCACAGGAGTATCAGCCTGCGTACGCGGAAAGAAAGAAAGAAATTTAGTTGTTCTTTGGAAGCCCGCAGTGACATGTGCTCTCGGCTTATGTGTCAACTTGGAGGCTTCACGGCATGGGGACTAATCCATATACGCTGCACCTCACTGGAGGAGAGCTACGAGGTCAGAATAGGCAAGGGTTCCAGTGGAATCAATGAAGCAAAGTGAGTAAGTAGATAAGAAGGAAGAGTGTGAAAGAGGGTCTTGTGGACAAGACACAGCAGGATGGATGGCTGAATTCTGCGTTCGCTTGAAAGTGCTGGCCAGATCTGTAGTGCTTAGATAACATGGTCTGTGCCATTGCTATCTCTCTCTCTCTCTCTCTCTCTCTCTCTCTCTCTCTCTCTCTCTCTCTGTGTGTGTGTGTGTGTGTGTGTGTGTGTGTGTACGTGTGTGCGCGTTCGCGCATGCATACATCCCAAACAAAGCACGTGTACAATGGGGTGTCTGAGCTTTAGTTTGAGAAAGTCATGTTTTAAATACTCAGGCATCCTGGAGCTTTGGGGACAATGCTGTAGAATCCCGGTAAGCACGTGCAAACACGGCGGCTGTTTTTTTCCCCCGGCGATTTGACATACAAGCGTGCAATACTTATACAGTTTTTCTTCCACATGCGAGGACTTTCAGCAGAAAATGAAAAAAAATATCAAAATGCACTCTCAAATCTACTCCACCCCTTCCGTTTCCTTTCCTTCCCACCCCCCCCCCTCTCAAACCCACCCTTTCTCTCCACTTCCGTTCACCCCCTCCTCCTCCTTTTTCCTCCTCCTGCTGCTGCTGCCTCCCCTCTCTTCCTCCCCCCAGCCACAAGCAGAAGATGATAACGATGATGGTCATCATCCGAAAGACGAAGCAGCTAACGAGGATGATGACAGTGACGATAAAGGCCATCAGGGTGCTCCTCTAGTCCGGAGTCGGAGAGACGGCCGCCTTGCCGAAAGGTCAGGCAGGAGACTAGCAGTGGTTGCAGGAAACCGCACGGCTCCTCGTCTGTCCACAGCCATGATAAATGGCACGGGCCGGAACCAGATCTGTCTGCCTCACTGATGCTCACTGTTCAACTCGGCATCCCCCCCACCCTCCACCCCCCCCCTCCCTACATCTCCCTCACCTCCTATCCCCCCACTAACCACCTCGCTCCCCCCCAAAAAAAGCCCCCCCCCCCCCCCCCCCCCCCCCCAGCCCCACGTGTTCTTCTCACGAGGCGCCACAAACGCTCTGTGACGTCATCTCTCCGATCTCTGAGGCATTCTCCGAAGAGAGAGATGGTCAGGACAGGTAAATGCTCACCAATGTTATTTTGGTTTGGTTTTCTTTCAAATGAACTCTTCGAGCAGGTGTCCTTTAAAATGGGACCCATCAGGTAAGGAACAGGTGACACTCGGCCCACGCGCTTGGTGTGGGTGTTAGTGCAAGATGAACCCTCAGGTCCACATCAAGCTTTTGAACCTGTCCAGTGCAACGTTTTGTGCTGCTGAAGTCATGTTGTCGACCTCCAGGCGACGACAGCGGAGGCCACACCAAGGCTCTCTCTCTGTTTCCCTCCAAGAAGCTGGAATACTCTGAGTAAGAGAGAGAGAGAGAGAGAGAATGTAGCAGCCTACACAGCGAAGTGATAGCCGAACCCGACACAGGCCTATGTCAACCTTCTTCTTCTCTGACGCCGCCACACTCTTGTCCTTCGGAGGAA
>JADBJO010003386.1:22500-25000 GCA_016801955.1 Conus betulinus
GATCTCACTGAACTTGTTTCTCTCTTTCTCTCTCCTCATTCCATCTTCCTGTCCTCCCCCCCCCCCCCCACCCAGCAACCTCCTCCCTCATCCTTGATAATGAACTTGTTTCGCGCCTTTCACTCTCATTCACTCACTCACTCACTCACTCACTCACTCACTCGCTCTCTCTCACTCACTCACTCACTCACTCACTCACCCACTCACTCACTCATTCATTCACTCACTCAACTGTTCCATCCAAAACTCTAGGCCGACCCTAGCAAGGACCCTATCAGCTGACCCTGACGAGGCACTTTGAGCCGCTGAATGAAATCACCCCTGGCCATTAATTGGGTGTGCGGACGGTGGACGTGAGTCATGGGGGGGGGGGGGGGGGTGGTGGTGGAGGAGGAGTGGAGGGGCGAGGGAGGGGGGGGGGACAGGCACGCCAGGAATGCGACATTAAAGCATGAAGCGGCAGCAGGCAGCATAGAGCGGTTGCAGTCGATGCGGCAGGTGGGGGGGGGGGGGGGGGGGGGGGGGGGGGGGGGGGGGAAGGGGGGGGAACTCCGCTGTTCATGCTGTTTTAATAAACAGATGTGAGGGCGGCAACATGTGAATATCATAAACAAAGTCAGCTATAAACAAACAAACAAACTTGTGTGTGTGTGTGTGTGTGTGTGTGTGTGTGTGTGTGTGGTAGTGTGTGTGTGGTGTGGTGTGTGTGTGTGTGTGTGTGTGTGTGTGTGTGTGTGTGTGTGTGTGTGTGTGTGTGTGTGTGTGTGTGTGTGTGTGTGTGTGTGTGTGTGTGTGTGTGTGTGTGTGTGTGTGTGTGTGTGTGTGTGTGTGTGTGTGTGTGTGTGTGTGTGTGTGTGTGTGTGTGTGTGTGTGTGTGTGTGTGTGTGTGTGTGTGTGTGTGTGTGTGTGTGTGTGTGCGCCTGCCATCAGTTGTCGGATCAATGCAGCACCTAAGGCGGTGATTCACCCCCCCCCCCCCCCATTTTTTTCCCCCTCCTGTCTATACAGGTAGTGTCCGCCGGAGTATCAGCCTGCGTACGCAGAAAGAAAGAAAGGAAGAAGAAAGAGAAGGCCAGTTTGGCACAGGAAGAAGAAGAACAATACAGATGCAAACTGAGTGGCTGACAGACTGAATGACGAGGGAAACGACTGAATGTAGTGTCAGCAGGCAGACCTTCAGTCGGCTCTACCCAGGTAGGCAGCCTGGATTGCTTGGATTGTAAAGCGGTTAAGGCTTGTTCTCCAACCCAGGGTAGGCACTATGTAAGTTCTCTGAATGATGATGATGGTGATGATGATGATGATGATGATGATGATAGCAACAACTACAGCAACAAAAACAACGACGGCGAAGGCGGGACGACGACGACGACGATGGTGATAATAATATCAATGGTGACGATAACAACAATGATAATAATATTAATTAATGAGATAAAAATGAAAATGATAATAATAATAATGATAATAAAACTAGTAATAATAATAACAATAATAACGACAATGCTAATAATAATAATAATAATAGTAAGTAAAACTTGAGACGTTTTCGTATTGTTTTCTTATTTTCAAGTTTTATGTTAATTTGCCACGTATGTGTACATTACACATTTGAGAGATTTTCTCTCCTTGTCGATACTGATTTTTTTTTTTTTTAAGAACAGTTCGCTTAAACAACCTGGATTTGTTTGATTGTTTAGTTTTGTTCATTTTTTGTTTGTATGGTTTTGGTTCCTGTCTGAAGACTCTACCATTTCATCTAATTTTCATGGTGGTCAGAGGACAAAATCAATTGAATGGCCGACTACAACAGAACTGATCGATGTTTACATCACACACACACACACACACACACACACACACACACACACACACACACACACGCACGCACGCACGCACGCACGCACGCACGCACACACACGCGCGCGCGCGCACACACACACACACACGCACGCACACGCAGAGAGAGAGTGAAGAGGAGAGAGGAGAGAGAGAGAGAGAGAGAGAGAGAGAGAGAGAGAGAGAGAGAGAGAGAGAGAGAAACACATACATATATACAAACACACACACAAACATACACATAGCAAATCATGCTCATCTCTCTCTCTCTCTCTCTCTCTCTCTCTCTCTCTCTCTCACACACACACACACACACACACACACACGCACGCACGCACACACACACACACACACACACAAACACGCACACACATGCACAGACGTACACACCCTTGGTACACATACTCCTGCTATTTTTAAACAACTCACAATCAAGTGACGCCTACGAACAAAACTATCCGTCAAAGCAGTGAAGCACTGACGTCACGCTGTGAATAGAGTCGACAGTCAGGAGGGAGGGGGTAGGGGTCGGGGGAGGGGGGAAGGGGGGGGGGGGAATGGCAAACAGCTGGTATAGGCGGGACAGCGAAAAAGAAGTATTGTGTGTCAACAAACGCTGGCCAGGAGATTTGGACTTGCATAACTAATACAGGTCTACAAG
>JADBJO010003386.1:30000-37500 GCA_016801955.1 Conus betulinus
GTAATAATGATATCATCAATGATAATAGTGATAATAATAATGATTTGGATTATATTATGATAACCACTTTTGTTTGTTTTCTGAGGATAGGATAGCAACAACAACAATAATAATGATAAGGATAATAAAAATGATGATGCTCAAAATAAGAATAGCAACAACACCACCAATAATGATGATAGTAATAACAATAATCATAATGATAATAATGATAACAACAACAACAATAATGATAATGACAGCAACAATAACAGTGGTGGTAATAATAATAATAATAATAATAACAACAATAACAATAATAATAATAATGATAATAATAATAATAATAATAATAATAATAATAATAATAATAATAATGAAAGATGAAAATCACTTCCAAAAAGCGCAATATCCTATAATACAGGCCAAGAGAGCTCCTAGCACCCTCCACACAAAAACGGGACAATGTTACTGATGTAAACCAGAAACAGTCTGCTGTATTCTGCCCTGCTGTTGAAAATGAACTCATATCTTTAACAAGCAAGTCTTAATTAAGCTCAGTTTTGAAGCTACTCAAGGTTTGATTTTTTTAAGGAAAGGATGGGAATTCCAGATAACAGGAGCTTGATAATAATAATAATAATAATAGTAATAACAGTAATGAATACTTATATAGCGCCTATTCTCGGCTAGAGACCAAGCTCTAAGCGCTTTACAATCCACACTCGTTTTACACAACGGGCTGCCTACCTGGGTAGTGCCGACTGAAGAGCTGCCAGCTGGCGTTTCATTCAGTTGTTTCCCGTGTGTCATCCAGTCCTTCATTTCTCACGAAGGGTGCATGCTATGTGTAACGTGTCATCCATACCAACGGCCAAACTGGCCTTCTCTCTTCCGAAAATTGGTGATGGGATTTTATGTGTGTGCAAGATGTTATACGTGCGTTCACACACGGAACCTCGGTTTCTAGTCTCATTTGAAGGACTGTATGGGGAATGGAGTCAGAACCAAATGTTAACTCCGAGGGAAAAAAATCCCCATGTACCGAAACAGCCCGGCGGAGATTCGAACTCGTAACCCCAGGATCACGAGTCTGGCACTCTACAAACTAAGTTATTCCGGCTCCCAATACTGGAATGATCTTTTCTGAAATCGTCCGGTATGAGTTCTAGAGACACACGTCAGCTTTTTACCGCTGGATCTTAGCGAGCGAGAAGGCTGACACGTCTAAAAGACAGAAGGGAGCTACGTTGGTAAAGATGCAGCGAAGCCAAGGAATGCCAGGATAATAATTTTGATTGAAGTCGAGATGCCATTGGCGGTCAGTGGAGTTTCATCATTTGTGGGGAGACATACTCCTTCATGGACTTTAATGTGTACTGGTTGATGCATTTGAGTCCTCTACAAATGTAGCTCTAGGTTGTGATCTTGATCGCTTTTTTCAAAGAGCCAGAGGCTGCCTTTTTGTTGCCCTTCTTCTTCTGCCCCAAATTGGACAAGTCATCAGCTGTGTCTTTAGTATTCTGGTATCAGTTGACAGTCCATTCCTCTCTGGCGGGAATGCCACAAAGGAAAAGTTGAACAGGTTGTCTATTCCTCACACTGATTTGAAACCCCAAAACACAGGCTTACGCCAAAGACCTTAGGACAGAGAAATGGAACTCGCAGACGGATAACAAACTATTTCAAATCCGTCCAAACCTGACAGAGTTTTTACCATGTTCCCGAGGCGGCCGTAAAGACGAAACAGTCTTGTGCCGTTTGCACACGGGCCACTCGTTTACACCCATTCTTATCCTTTAAAAGGTGAAGAAGCTCCATGGTGCATTCCATGTCATGTTTCGCTCAAAGAGAAACATATTCTTTTAGGTTGTTGGAACTTGCACGAAGTGAGATATAAACACTTTACAGCAGACTCCATGAAAAACCCTGTTCAGATATTTGAGTTCCTGAAAGAGATCAACATTTTTCATCTGTTCTAAGATTTTACGGAACGAAGATTCTGAGTACGTTTTTAGAAGATGTATTTTAAAGAGATGTGTGAAAGTTTGTTTGTTTATTTGTTTTCTGATGACTTGTGAGCTGATTTTTAACGTGGTGACAGCCCTGATAGGGCCCTTTGCGGTCGGCTGGGCTACAAGTAACATTACCTTACCTTACCTCTCTGACCTCTTGTGGGTTGCCTTCTCTGTGTTCCTGTTCATCGATGCGTGCTGCGCTGAGGAACTACTCTGCAGTGCATTTCTCTTTCATCCAGTAACCCCTCTTTTCGTGTCCATGTCGTGTAGCTCCACAACATCGGCAACGACCCAAGGTTTTTCCTTCCTGCCGTACTCCAGGAACTCCTTTTGCAGCCTGACACTAGCCAGACTGGAAGCGTTTTCCGGCGCTGACTTTGGCAGCCTTGGCAGCCTCACAACATGGCCTTAATCACGATGTAGGTCAAGACGAAGAAGAACCACAAGCAGAGTAGTCAACATGATTGTAAGAGTCATTTCACACCTCAACTTTGAAACCCAGCTTGATTCAAACCGGCTGTTACGTGTTATTCTTTTGTCTTTTGTTTCATGTTCTTGTTTTTATGGGTGTGCATGTGATCGTAGATAACTGGGATAATTGACAGTCTGTTTGTCCTTTCATTGTTTGAATGTTATTCTTCTTCTGACTGAAGAAGACCCAATCGGTCGAAACACATTGAGTTTGATTGGTAATTAAAAAAAAAATTTGCTTATGCCTTCGTTTCGCGGCCCAGTGATTCTATATTTGCCCATCTAAAAGTCGGCTTTGGAAAAATTGAAGATATTGTGACTGCTGAAATGTTCAACGCAAGTGTATGAGCGGATTTGTTGCTCTTAACCTGGCAGAGGATGACACTCACACTCTTAATGACAACATCAAAGAAGAGAAAGGACATTGTCCTAGACAATGTGCACCTTATCTTCTCCTTTTATTCGCAGTCAGACTGAATATAATATAATAATAATAACAATAATGAATACTTATAAAGCGCCTATTCTCGACTAGAGACCAAGCTCTAAGCGCTTTGTAATCCACACTCGTTTACACAACGGGCTGCCTACCTGGTAGTGCCGACAGAAGAGCTGCCAGCTGGCGTTTCATTCAGTCGTTTCCCGTGTCATCCAGTCAATATCGTCCAATATCGTTCACTCAATATCCTTACTTCCTTCATTCTTTCAATTTCTCACGCAAGGTGCATGCTGTGTGTAACGGGTCATCCATACCAACGGCCGAACTGACCTTCTCTTCCGAAAGTTGATGATGGGATTTTACGTGTGTGCAAGATGTTGTGCGTGCGTTCACACACGGAACCTCGGTTTATAGTCTCATTCGAAGGACTGTATGGGGAATGGAGTCAGAAACAATTGTTAACTCTGAGAGAAAAAATCCCCCTGTACCGAAACGGCCCGGCGGAGATTCGAACCCGCAACCCCAGGATCACGAGTCTGGCGCTCTACCACCTGAGCTATTCCGACCCCCATGCGCTCTCAGTCCTTCCCAATCGTCTTCTCGTTTTCTCTCCTTGTTCTTTAGGGTTACAAACGGAAGTCCTATTTACAGAGTTCACGTTGAAGGTTTGCGTGTAATCCTCTCCCTCTCCCTTTCCTCCTCGTCTGTCATGTTCAAGAAGAAGCTTTGAATATCACAGAAACCGTAGCTTTTAATTGTGTTGCTGTTGAACATTCATGTAGTAGCTGACACAATGAAATTGTCACTAAAATGTTTATTGATGAAATGAAAGACATGTATAGACATTACATCAACGGAAACCGTAATGAATTAAATATAGACATTAAATAGATTCTCAGTCAATGGACACCGTAATGTCTATCAACTGAACGATGCCCCTGGACATTTTTTTTTTAACCGGTAGCAATTTTGTAATCTTGCAATTATGTGGTGAAAATTGTACAGACTACTCAGAGGGCTGTCCGTTCTGTAGTGTTGATTTTCCCATAGGGCATTTCAAATGTGCTTTGTTGTGACATTCACATATCTTTCAGTAAATTTCCACGACTTTTTACATAGACTGGGCGAGAGAAATCCGGGGGATATCTGACTGTCTCAGCACTACCGTGTGTTATATGCTGTAAGATGTTAGTTGTGAAACTATCACATTACTAACTGCTGTGAAACTATCACGTTATCAACTGCTGTGTGTGAAACTATCACGTTATCAACTGCTGTGTGAAACTATCACGTCATCAACTGCTGTGTGAAACTATCACGTTATTAACTGCTGTGTGAAACTATCACGTTATCAACTGCTGTGTGAAACTATCACGTTATGAACTGCTGTGTGAAACCATCACGTTATCAACTGCTGTGTGAAACTATCACGTTATTAACTGCTGTGTGAAACTATCACGTTATCAACTGCTGTGTGAAACTATCACGTTATTAACTGCTGTGTGAAACTATCACGTTATCAACTGCTGTGTGAAACTATCACGTTGTTAACTGCTGTGTGAAACTATCACGTTATCAACTGCTGTGAAACTATCACGTTATCAACTGCTGTGTGAAACTATCACGTTGTTAACTGCTGTGTGAAACTATCACGTTATTAACTGCTGTGTGAAACTACCACGTTATCAACTGCTATGAAAACTATCTCGTTATCAACTGCTGTGTGAAACTATCACGTTATCAACTGCTGTGTGAAACTATCACGTTATCAACTGCTTACATTTTCATGCATGTGTTAACTTATTTATTGACTTATGTATGTATTTATTTACTTATGCATTTATTCCTTCTTTTATTCGTTTCATTTGTATACCTTGTTATCTATTTATTTACTCATTTATTTATTATTTATTCATTTTTATTCAAACTTATTTATTGTATGTAGTATTTTTGATCACCTGACTTCTTCACAATGTTATATGTCTTTCCTTTGTACGTTTGGCAGCCCTGACAAGGTTCTCTGAGATCGGCTCGGCTATGATACTTCAAAGCTTGAAAAGAATTTGAACTGAATAATCCACACGGACATGAACACAGCACGTAAAGCAGAGCGCTTCGTGAGGGTGGAAATGCGGGGGACAACAGAAACTAAACTGCCTGAAAATGCTGGAGAAGTGTGTGTGTGTGTGTGTGTGTGTGTGTGTGTGTGTGTGTGTGTGTGTGTGTGTGTGTTATTGTTCAGTTCGGTTCCACACTCTCTGTGTCGTCTGGCACTTTCAGGCGATGGCAACGGACTTTCCCACCTGTCTCCCTCTGCGGCGGCAGCACTGGGAGCAGTCTTCAGAGTCCGTTCCTCGCCTTGAAGTACACCCTGCACTGCTCCGCGTCAGGCGTGTTGCTGAAGGCGACAGAAAGGTCCATGAAGATGTCTCCTTTCCTCGGGATTCGACTGACTTCCAGTTCAAGGCCCGTGGCATCGAGTCACGTTAGGAAGGGCAATTCCCTGTCATCGACACTACCCTCTACGCCCTTCCCCCTCCACCCCCCCCCCTCCCCCCCCATCCCCAAGTCTCCACCCTGATCCCAGTCTGGCTGCCTTCCACCTCCTACCCCTGTCTTGCCTCTGCTCCCCTCCTCCCAAGTTTAACAAAGCGGCTGAACGAGATAATGATATCTTAGTAACTCAGTAATTCAAAGAGGTGGGTCCACTTCTTCAGATGGGTAAAATTTAAAAGTGAGAGAGAGAGAGAGAGAGAGAGAGAGAAGAGAGAGAGAGAGAGAGAGAGAGAGAGAGAGAGAGAAGCCTTTTTTCTTTTATTTTTTCGTTGTTGTAATAATCGAGGTGAGAGAGAGAGAGAGAGAGAGAGAGAGAGAGAGAGAGAGAGAGAGAGCCTGTGTGTCCGTGTGTGTGTGTGCCTGCGTGTGTATGTGTGTGTGTGTGTGTGTGTGTGTGTGTGTGTGTGTGTGTGTGTGTGCTTGCGCGCGCGCGCGTGTATGTGTGTGGTGTTTGTGATGGTGGTGGTGGTGGTGGTGGTGGTGTGTGTGTGTGTGTGTGTGTATGTGAGAGAGCCCACTCCTTCCCTGCATCCACCACATACTCATTTCAGAGAGAGAGAGAGAGAGAGAGAGAGAGAGAGAGGGGGGGGGGGGGGGGTTAGTGCTCAGGGACAAAGTTGCCCCCACATCAAAGAACGGCCCACCTGTCATTACTGCATTTATCCTGTCATACCATCGCCCACCGCCCCGCTTTATCTTCCCCCAGCGTCAGCACACCGAGGAACAGACTCGGTCATGACGCTACAGCCCTCCCCACCCCCCTCCCCACTCCCTCAATATCCAAATTCCATCCTCTCCAAGCCTCGTCCATTGTCTGACGAGGGGAGACGAGTTTGATAAATGAGTGTTTATTGCTGGAAACCTGGTTAGGGATTATCCCGGAGGCAAGATGTTGGGGGACGAGGGCGGAATTTTTGTCCGGGGGGATGAAAAAGGTGGGGGAGAACTTGTTAAGGTCTGGGGCGGTACCGTTTGGAGATCTATTTGTGAATTTCGCGCCAAATTGATTCGGGGATCATGCGATGATAGGTCTTTGATAACTTGGCCTGTCTGTCTGCTGCTTTTAGCCTGTCTGGGTGGGTGTCTCTTGGTCTCCAATTTTATGTGTTTATGAGAGAGAGAGAGAGAGAGAGAGAGAGAGAGAGAGGGGGAGAGAGAGAGAGGAGGGCCCTTTGCCAAACACACACACATACACACACACACACGCACGCACCCAAGTACACACACACACACACATACACACACGCGCGCGCGCGCGCTCACGCACACAAATCAGGTCCTAAATTGAGGGTCGCCAATAGGGCCAGGCCGTAACAGTGATATCTAAACTGAGAAACAAATCTCTTTGCTTCACTGAAAGCCATAGGGTTTTTTTTCTAGTGGAAAAACCCAAAACGACGTTTTTGCTGTGAATTTCAGTTTTTCAAAACAAATCGATCAATGCTTTGAAACATCCAGGAGAGTAAAAAAAAAAAAAAAAAAAAAAAAGCCTGGCTTTTGGCTTCTTGGTGTTTCCGCGCTATTTGTTGGAAGGATTTTTAGAAGTGAATTGTCCAGCAGACGACAAGGACATGAAGGCGGGTAGGAGAGTGGAAGATGAAGGTGGGCGGCAAGGAGGCGGGTGGATGGGGGGGGGGGGGTGCAGTGGAGGCAGGAGTTTTGTATATCATGTATGTCTAGAAAACAACATGTAGATGAAACAGTGTATGAATGGAAGGACACTTGGGAGAACCATGACGTCAGCCGAAGTCGAATGATTCTTGAATCCACTCTTTTAATCATTTCACGAGTGAATACGATATTCATTTTCACCCAGGGGAAGTAATTGTTGGTCAAGACGAAAATGAGTTCTTCCCCGTGTATTTGAAAAAAAAAAAATCCCATTGTAACCACGAACGTTCTACATCTATATCACTGCAAAATTTTTCATATTCATGAAAATATTATCTTTCGGGGGGGAAAGCTGTCAAATCGTACAGTAATGCAACAGAGCTGATGTTCAGTGGAAATTCGTGATCAGTGTATCAACAGTGCGAA
>JADBJO010003386.1:42500-47500 GCA_016801955.1 Conus betulinus
TGGGCATGAGTGAGGATGACACATGCTTCGCTGATACGAAAATCAGACAGATATCTCGCATAGTATGTTGACGAAAGACATGATTTACATATCTACGGTAAGTTACGCTTGATATGTATATATGTGAATGAAAAGCACGTCACTGACACAGTTTGATTTTATTCTAGGTTAAAGATGCAATGTGCTTAACTATTAATTTGACATATTTTGTGTCATTTCGAAGTAGAATGATGTTAAATTTTAAAAGTAGGTTGCTGTTGCATCATTTTGAAGTAGAATGTTGCATGGTTGTGAATTGGTGGTTCATTTCACTGACATCTATGTGAACCCACATCTTTGGTATTCATGTGCTTACGCTCGACTAATTTAAATGCAGTTCAAATGAATGCAATGTGATGAAATGCAATGCCATACCATGCCATGAAATGCACTTCCATGTAATACAATATGATACTATGCAATGTATCATATTGCAATACAATACAATGCAAAACAAAGCAATGCAATCGCTAAGCAATGCAAGGTAATGCTGTGGAATACTATGCAATACACTACATGGTATGGTATGGGATGGGGATGGTATGGTATGGTATGGTATGGTATGGTATGGTATGGTGGTATGGTATGGTATGGAATGGTATGGTATGGTATGGGTATGGTATGGTATGGTATGGTGTGGTATGGTATGGTATGGTATGGTATGGTATGGTATGTATGATATGGTATGGTATGGTATGGTATGGTATGGTATGGTATGGTATGGTATGGTATGTATGAGATGGTATGGTAAGGTATGTATGATATGGGTATGGTATGGTATGGATATATGGTATGGTATGGTATGGTATGGTATGGTATGGTATGGTATGGTATGGTATATGGTATGGTATGGTATGGTATGGTATGGTATGGTGTGGTATGGTATGGTATGGTATGGTGTGGTATGGTATGGTATGGTATAATATGGTATGGTATATGGTATGGTATGGTATGGTGGTATGTATGGTATGGTATGGTATGGTATGGTATGGTGTGTATGGTATGGTGTGGTATGGTATGGTATGGTATGGTATGGTATGGTATGGTATGGTGTGGTATGGTATGGTATGGTATGGTGGTGTGGTATGATATGGTTGTGGTACGGTATGGTGTGGTATGGTATGGTATGGTATGGTATGGTATGGTGTGGTATGGTACGGTATGGTATGGTGTGGTATGGTATGGTATGGTATGGGTGGGTATGGTATGGTGTGGTATGGTACGATATGGTGTGGTATGGTGTGGTACGGTATGGGTATAGTATGGTATGGTAGTATGTATATGGTATGGTATGGTGTGGTGGTATGGTATGGTATGTATGTATGGTATGGTGTGGTACGGTATGGTATGGTATGGTGTGGTGGTATGGTATGGTGGTATGGTGTGGTATGGGTGGTATGGTATGGGTATGGTATGGTATAGTATGGTATATGGTATGGTGGTATGGTATGGTATGGTATGGTATGGTATGGTATGATATGGTGTGGTATGATATGGTATGGTATGGTATGGTATATATGTATGGTGGTATGTATGGTGTGGTACGGTATGGTGTGGTATGGTATGGTATGGTATGGTATGGTATGGTATGGTGTGGTATGGTATGGGTGGTATGGTATATGGTATGGTATGGTATGGTATGGTATGGTATGGTATGGTATGGTATGGTATGGTATGGTATGGTATGGTATGGTATGGTATGGTATGGTGGTATGGTATGGTATGGTATGGTGTGGTGTGGTATGGTATGGTATGGTATGGTATGGTATGGTATGGTACGGTATGGTATGGTATGGTATTGTGTGGTATGGTATGGTATGGTATGGTATGGTATGGTGTGGTATGGTATGGTATGGTATGGTATGGTATGGTATGGTGTGGTATGGTGTGGTATGGTATGGTATGGTATGGTATGGTATGGTATGGTATGGTATGGTATGGTATGGTGTGGTATGGTATGGTATGGTATGGTATGGTATGGTACGGTATGGTATGGTATGGTGTGGTATGGTATGGTATGGTATGGTATGGTATGGTATGGTATGGTATGGTATGGTATGGTATGGTATGGTATGGTATGGTATGGTATGGTATGGTGTGGTATGTGTATGGTATGGTATGGTATGTATGGTATGGTATGGTATGGTATGGTATGGTTTGGTGTGGTATGGTATGGTGTGGTATGGTGTGGTATGGTGTGGTATGGTATGGCATGGTATGGTGTGGTATGGTATGGTGTGGTATGGTGTGGTATGTAGTATGGTATGGTATGGTATGGTATGGTATGGTATGGTATGGTTGGTACGGTATGGTATTGTATGGTATGGTATGGTATGGTCTGGTGTGGTATGGTGTGGTATGGTATGGTATGGTACGGTACGGTACGGTACGGGTGTGGTGGGTATGGTCTGGTATAGTATTTCATTGCATTGCATAGCGTAATGTTATAAACATTTTGAACTGTATTGTATAGCGCTGGTATTGCGTGTTAGTATTGTCTTGTCTCGTTTTATATTGTATTGTATTATCTCAGTGCCACAGCTTATCTAATTTCATTGAAGCTGAATGGCTCTTCCGAAGGACAGAGCAACGCCATCCTATGGTGTGCTACACCTCAGTTTTTCCGAGTCTGTTCCTTTACATTTACCTCTCAGAGCGTGTTTCTCCACACTTTACAAACTTCTCTGGTGACCGTGGTTATTTTGTGTGCCCCCAAGTATGATGTTACACACATGATCTTGGTATATATCTTTATTCGAAAGACTGAGTCTGACCACCCCTGTAAGTCTGTGTGGGAGATGGTAGAGACAGAGAGAGAGTAGAGACGGTATGGTGTGGTAGAGATGGTAGAGAGAGAGAGAGCGTATGGAGATGGTGATGGTAGAGACGAGAGATGGAGAGTAGAGATCGTTTTATATCGAGAATTGAGAGAGTAGCGATCAGCCCTAAGCTTTTGAATTTCATTGAAGCTGAATGGTCTGGACCATCCGCCATCCTATTGTGCTGGTACATCTCAGTTTTTTTCCGAGTCTGTTCCTTTACTTTCACCTGTCTGGAAGGCCAAATTCTTGGCCATCCTATGGTGCCGCTACACCTCAGTTTTTTCCGAGTCTGTGTGCCCCCAAGTACATTTAGAGGACAAGAGAGGAGAGAGAGAGAGAGAGGGACGGGAGTGCCCCTGGAAGTATGTTACACACAGAGAGAGAGAGAGAGAGAGATCTCTATTTCGAGACTGAGTCTGTCCACCCCTGTAAGTCTGTGTCACAGAGAGAGAGAGAGAGAGAGAGAGAGAGAGAGAGAGAGAGAGAGAGAGAGAGAGAGAGAGAGAGAGAGAGAGAGAGAGAGAGAGAGAGCCGAATCCTGGACAAAATCCAAGCCACGGCACTGGAATTCTCTCTAAGCCCTCCAAGCAAGTGGATTATCCACTGGACACAGGGCATCGTTTCTGCGCGAGTTACTCTCTCCTTTTTGATATCTTACCCTGTGCTGTCTTACGATTCCACACAGGTTATCGGGTCAAGATAAAGGTCCACAGCCCAGCCGCTGTCTTGTCCATGGCTCCTCTTCCTTCCTCTTTCCATAGTACCCTTCCTTGAGGTTGTCATTTCACGTGCATCTGAATGTTTGTTTGTCTGTCTGTTAGCAAGATTACGCTAAAAGCTAGAAAAAAAAACGCACATTTTAACGAATCTTGGTGATAACATATAATGCGGCTCATGGCCGATCCCATGAACGTTTAGGACGGGATCCGGATCGAACAACTAATCCAGGATCTGTTCAGTGGGATGATTACAAAGTTGACAAAAAAAAAAATAAAGCGAAGAACCGATCTGAATGAAGCTCGAGGGAAAGAAATGCTGCTCTTAAATTTCAGGTGCGGATATATAAGGCAGGTCGAATCAAAAGACGGGTCCCGGATCCGCTGCACAAAATTAATACAAATTTTCTATCGAACATGAATTATATATTCGCAGACAATCAAATTTTTCTGGTATTATAAACGTCAATATATTGTATTTTCCTTGTCATAATTAAAAAAAAAAAAAAAAGTACATGGGAGGTAAGTCTCTCAACTATTTACTCCCCTGGCGTGGAAGATACGATGTTCTTTAATCGTGGACCGACTCAAAAAGAGCAGATGCAGGGCCTGTTTCACGTGTGGAGGAGGTCTTTGCACCTCTCAGTGCCCTTTTAGTTAATTGATTTCGGTGCAACCCTTGCGCGCGGTGGAACAGATGTGACGTAGCGTATTCTGACTGGTGCGAACGCCTTGGCGTCTCCTTGACGACCCTGAAATAGAAACTGTCTTCCAAAGGGAACAGATGTGGCGTCACTTACGGTTTCTCTCATGTTCTCTCTCTCTCTCTCTCTTCTCTCTCTCTCTCTCTCTCTATATGGGTCTTGAACTCACATTTCAACGGACAGTGGCGCTGTATAGGTTCTCTCTTGTGTCATCCACAATGTACCCAGCCCAGATGTGGCTTCACATCTTCCCTCGTATGTCATGTACAACGTGTATATGTATTTTAAACAAATACAGTGTCGCATATATGAATTCAAACAGAAAGGACTAAGCGTTTCAAAAGAGCCTTACGTGATTGGCTAGCCTGTAGTGAAACTGAACATAAAACAGAAACTGAAGTCGAAGAATAAAGATGCATTTCAACACATTTCAACACATTTCGCGTTATTCACATTCTGATAGGGTCGACACGTTTGGTTCTGGGTGACGACTCTAGCCAACATCTGGCGTTTAACGCATTTAAATACACTTTTTTTTTAAAGAATAAAATGTCAGACATCAGTTATAGAAACTTGGCTATGAGTTCTGTGTAGTTAGGACTTCTGTCTTTGTTACATTCTGTTTTCACGATGATTCTCGTTTCCAAGTTAGATGGCAGATTGATATCAATATGAATGGGGAGAGGAGGTGGCCGGGAGATTATATGACATTATACTGA
>JADBJO010003386.1:50000-52500 GCA_016801955.1 Conus betulinus
CAGCCGACCGCAAAGGGCCACATCAGGGCTGTCACTGCTTGAAGTCAACTGACAACTCACAAAACGAAAAAAAACTCATTCACGCAAACCCTTTAAGATATACATTCTAAAAACAAACCGGAAGTTCAGTTAAAAATCTTTCTTCCGTTAAATCTTAGATCAGATGAAACATGTTGAAATCTTTCAGAAATTCAAAGGTCACATCAGGTTAGACATCTGTCAACAATGTTTCATGGAGTCTGCTGTAAAGTGTTTATGTCTCACATCATGCAAATCCCCCAACACTCTAAAAGATCATGTTTCGCCGTGCGTGAGGTTCATAACATGGAATGCACCACGGAGCTTCTTCACCTTTTGAAAGACAAGAATGGGTGTAAAAGGAGTGGCCTGTGTGCAAACGGCACAAGACTGTTTCTTCTTTCCAGCCGCATCGGGGAGCATGGTAAAAGCTCTTTCAGGTTTGGACGGATTTTAAATAGTAGTCTGTTATCTGCGTATGTGAAATGGGAATTGTTTGATGTTGATAGCTCACTAAAAATTGCCGGTGGTAGGTCCATCGTAGAACGAAATTGGGTGGTTGTATGTGGTAGTGCCACATGAACAGCGTAGGAAGACTGAAGATGAGACGAAAAAGAAAATCTCCAACAGATCGGCGGTGTGCAGGTTCTGCTCTAGCAGGTGACCTCATGTCGAACAAATTCTCAATAGCTTCCTGTAGACTGCTGGCTTTAGGGGCTGAGACAAACCAAGCCATGAAGAAAATAGCTGTATATGATGTAAGAGTGAGTTTTTTTTTCTGAATGTCTGCGATCATGTTTACATCTTATGCTGTAATTGATATAACTATGGCATCGCACTGGGGGGTGGGTGGGTGGGGGGGATTAATATATAAAAAGAACAGACGAAACCACTAACGATGGACACCTTCACTACATATCCCTGGGGATGAAGAAGGCGAGTCTGGCGAAGCGGAAAGGAGGAAAGCAAGCAGAACAACAAGAAGATCGACCCCAATTACACCGCAAGTTGCACCTGAAACCATCCCCAATGTGCACATATGGGCAGGCAGAACACACCACAAAACACATTCTACAGGACTGTGGGGACCTGCAGTGTCTGAGGGATAGGACATGGCCGCAGCCGGTGCCCCATCAACGCCAAGCTGTACGGGTCTGTGGAGGCCCTGCAGAGGACCACCAGGTTCATGACAGAATCCTGTCTACAGGTGTAATAGGCGATCGAGAAGAAGAAGAAAGAAGAGAAGAAGAAGAGAAGAAGAAAAGAAGAAAAAAGAAGAAGACAAGTTTCCCCTGTCAGTGTCGAAGGGAGGTGACAGCAGGTGGAAACTGAGACAATTTTTAAAAAGAATTGTTATTGATCCGCAAAACAAAAGTGATTGTAATCCTCTCTTTATTTTTTAAATTATTTGTTATCATCATCATCATCATTATCATTATTATTATTATTACTAGTAAAATTATTATTATGATTTCCATTATTAAGTCCCTTTGTTTCCTTCCCAAGGGCCTCGTTTTCATTCAACGCCCATCTCGCACCGAATATGAGAAGATAAAAATAATGATTGCTGTTCGTTTTCGTTTTCATTGTTCTGAATGTTTGGGTTTATCTTGGCTGAGGAAGACCTGAGAGTACGAAAGGTCGAGTTCTATCTTATTATTTGTTTGTCCCTGTTGTTTTGGGGGAAAAAAATAACAAAAAAAGTGAAATTAATCCTTTCTTTATTTCTTTTTTAAGAATATTTCTATCATCATCATTATCATTATCATCACTATTATTGCTATCATTATGATTAAAGTCATCACTCTTAACTCCCTTTGTTCCTTTCCTAACGGCCTGGCTTTCATTCAACGCCCATCGTGCGCCGAATATGAGAAGATAAACGATAGCTCGTTCTTAGTTTTCATTGTCCTGAATGTTATTTCTCTTGCCTGAAGAAGACCTAAGAGGTCGAAACGCGTCATGTTCTGTCTTTTAATGTGTTTGCCCCTGTTATTCGGCGAACTCACCAACAATTTTTGAAAATAAGTTTCCCCAGAAAATATGAAGACCACGTGGAAAACCAACAGAGACTGATGTATAAACAAACACCATCATCCAGACTGTATACACCTAGACGTCTCCGCCAGCAGGCAAGCTCAAATGATGATGGTGATTTAGAGATCTGGCACTGCAAGCTGCAGCTGTACATGAATGTCTTCAGTGGAGACAGCACCATGTAGTGCTGCGGGTGCCGCTTCAATGGCGTCAGAGCGCTCTGTAGAGTGTTCACGCGTCCAGAATGACAAGGGAAGACAACCTGGCCCACAGACACGCCTGTCATTGAGATTTTTCTTGGAACTACAAATGTCCCTGTCTGAGCGTTCAGTGACGGATGTTAAACAAAAACAAAAACAAAACAAAACGAAACAAAAAAACAAAACAACAGCAATAATAACAACAACAACAACACCAGCAACATCAACGACAGCAACAAACAAAC
>JADBJO010003386.1:70000-80000 GCA_016801955.1 Conus betulinus
GAGCCGGAATAGCTCAGTTGGTGGAGCGCGCCGGACTCGTAATCTTGGTGATCCTGGGGTTGCGGGTTCGAATCTCCGCCGGACCGTTTTCGGTACAGTGGGATTTTCCCCTCGGAGTTAACATTGGTTCTGACTCCATTTTCCCATACAGTCCTTCGAATGAGACTATAAACCGAGGTTCCGTGTGTGAACGCACGTATAACATCTTGCACACACGTAAATTCCCATCACCAACTTTCGGAAGAGTAGGCCAGTTTGGCCGTTGATATGGACGACACGTTACACATAGCACGCACCCTACGTGAGAAGTGGGAAAGAATGAAGGAAGTAAGGAAATTGAGTGAACGATATTGAACGATATGGACTGGATGACACGGGAAACGAATGAATGAAGCGCCAGCTGGCAGCTCTTCAGTCGGTACTACCCAGGTAGGCAGCCCGTGGATTGTAAAGCGTTTAGAGTTTGGTCTCTAGCCGAGAATAAGCGCTATATAAGTATTCATTATCATTCTTCTTCTTCTTCTTATTGTTATTATTATTAATATTATCATCATCATCATTATAATGGATAGAAGGTAAGAAGGAAGGAAAAAGGTAGAACCAGGACGGACGCACGCACACAGACAGAGAAAGAAGCTAGAAGGAAAAAAAAAGAAGGAAGAGCTGATAGGTAAGAATGATGGAAAGAAGGAAAGAAGGAAAAAAAAAACTGACAGGTAAGCATAATGGATAGAAAGTAAGAAGGAAGGAAAAAGGTAGAACCAGGAAAGGGTGAGGGAAGGAAGGAAGGTAAGAAAGAAAGAAGAAGAAAAAAAAGATGCAGAGCTGATAGGATGAAGGAAAGGGTTACATTGAAGGGGGGAAAAGACAGAGCTGACATATAAGGATAACGGATAGAAGGTAAGAAGGAATGGAAAAAGACTGAGCTGAGAGACAAGTAGGATGGAAAGAAGGTTAGGAAAAGGGGGGAAAAGGACAAAGCTGATTGTCCAGTACAATGAAACAAGAAAAGAAGGAAGAAAAATAAAGGCAAGCTGACAAGTAATATGATGGAAAGAAAGCGAAAAGGAATGAAAAAAAAAAAAAAAAGACAGAACTTACAGGCAAGGGTGATGGACAGAAGGTGAGAAGGAAGGAAGGCAGAACAAGAGAAGGGAATGATTAATCAAAGGACAGAAAGGGTTGAACGGAATGGAGGAAAGAAGAACTAAATTCTGGTTGTAACCATGATGGACAAGAAGAAAGAGGGGACACATCCTAAAGAAGGATGGAAGGAATGAAAGAGGGTACAAGGAATGAAGTAAGAGGCAAATGGATGCCAACAAGAGCTAATTAATTAAGGAAAAAGAGGGGGGAAATGGGGGAGGGGGAAAGGGGGGGGGGGGGGGAGATCGAGTCACAAGGAACTAGTTTTATTTGCAATTCAGTTTCCATTTAGTGATTTGGAAGTCACACAATACACACACACACACACACACACACACACACACACACACACACACACACACACACACACACACACACACACGCACGCACGCACGCACGCACGCACACACACACACACACATACGCGCACGCACGCACCCCCCTCCCTCCTCCCCCCCCCCCCGACCCACACACAGCTTGCACGAAATAGATGTTGTTAGCACAAGAGTGGCAACAACATCATGCACTCATCCTGACGTCACTTTGTATTCAAAAACCAATTGCATCCCCGTGAACAAACTGCCTTACCGTCACGTGATCGACAAAGTCGACGTGTTCCACCGAAGGGGGAAGAAAGGAGAGAAGGAGGGCGGGGGTGGGAAAGAGGGGAGGGAGAGGGTGTAGAGGGTAAGGGAGCAGATGGAAGGAAGGGAGAGGGGGAAGGGAGTGGTGGTGGAGGTGGGTTTTTAACCAATTTAACCGTTTATCTTTTCAGTTATTGAAGAATGATATTGCATTGTCGAACTATGCGGGCAAAGGAACATACGTGCAACAGCTGATCTACACAGCACAGAGTATTTGCAAGTGATGCAATGTCAACACACCATTCAGAATAGGTTCGATTCCCTGGGTACACAGACAGACGCTAAAGAAGAAGAGGATTTATTTAACAGTCTCAACACACACACACACACACACACACACACACACACACACACACACACACACACACATATATATATATATATATAAATATTAAAAAAAAAAAAAAAAAAATATATATATATATATATATATATATATATATATATATATATATATATATATATATATAGAGAGAGAGAGAGAGAGAGAGAGGAGAGAGAGAGAGAGAGAGAGGAGAGAAATTTTGAATGTATGACGATAAGAGTTTCTAACACCACTTTCTGAAAACGGGGTAAACTAAACTAAGATACAACGATACCATGTTTTGAAACGAAGATCAAACCTATGTGATCACAGATGTGAACAGATATTGAACAAAAGAGTTAACTGATTGCATCACAAAAGTTCATAAAGGGAGACCACTTTCATTCAGATCACACAGATTTGAAGACATAGGAAACAAAAGAATGACCAATTAGATCACCAAGAGTGAACAAGGGAGACCATTTTCATTCAGATCACAGATTTGAACATACTTTTTAAACAAAGGGATAACTAAGTGGATCACAAAAAAGATAGACAAAGGGAAACCATTTTCATTCAGATCACAGATTTGAACATTGTTTAAGGGATAACTAAGTGGATCACAAAAAAGATAGACAAAGGGAGACCACTTTCATTCAGATCACAGATTTGGGCATACTTTTTTTAAACAAAGGGAAAACTATTTAGATCACAAAAAAGGTAGACAAAAGGGAGACCATTTTCATTCAGATCACAGATTTGGGCATACTTTTTAAACAAAAGGGAAACTAATTAGATCACAACAAAGGTACACAAGGGAGACCATTTTCATTCAGATCATAGATTTGAACACATCTTTAATTAATGAAAAGTAACACAGAACTGATCTGAACCTAATTTAAACAAAGAAATAACTCATTAAATTAAACATAATCACAGGTTTGGATAGATAAATGAAGAGATAAACGTGAATTATGATTTCTGACATCATGGACTCGACCACTGGAGATATTTTCGATAAGCGAACGTGGTTTTGACTGGAAAATAAACAATACATATGTCAGATATGAATTCATTTCACATGAAGAAACGAGCGACCACAGTTGCACTTTTGAAAACATTCAACTTAATATTCGAACATGGACACATTCCAAACGAAGAATGACCAAATTACAGATGTGGACTATGCTACTTTGAAGGTATATACCTAGTTAGCTAGGCAGATATACGAGTCACTAAACAATCGAAAACAATAAGACCTACTACAGCAGCAGCAGCAGCAGCAGCAGTAGCAGCAGCAACCACAGCGGCAGTAGCTGTTGTAGTTATAGCTCTTGTGGTCACATTGAAAAGGGTGATGATAACGAAGATAACGCACGTAAATCACAGTAAGTAGAAATGCTAAAAAGAAAAGACAATGACTTGCATGAGTTCGGCTTTTGCTGGACATATGTACAGTTCAATTATCACATGGCAAGAAATACAGTAGGAGGAAGAAAAGGAAGAAAAATGATAAACAACACACGCGTACACGCAAACGCCAGAAGGTTTTGCTACGCTAACATCCATTGCCGGATGGTTTGGCTACTCTAACATTCAGCCAACGAACATTTCGAGGAGAATCCACAGAATCTATCCGGTATTCTAGAGAATAAGAGAAAGCAGTTCAACACCTAGGGCAACAGTCACTCATTATCACATTCTGTGTAAAATCTACTGATTTTCTACATCGAATATCTGCAGAGAAATAGCACTGTATAACACACATAGTTTTAGCAACCAGGCTGTAACCTTTTTCTTGTTTCTTGAGTGAAGAACAACCACACTCTTTGTCACATAATCAACACCACAACCACAGTATTCAACGCTACCCAGAGAATAGAAAGGCGCATGTAAGGTGCCAAAAAGTCAACTGTAATTGATAAACAAATTCAAAAATTGGTCTTCCTTAGAGTGCAACAATTAAAGGTTTATAACTCCAAGACAGTGCGCTTGGAGTAACATACCTTTGACTTTTTCACACTGAAAGAGCAATTCTTTTCTAAAATTAAAGCTATACAGTTGGTCTCTAATTTGTGCAAAAAGAAATAGATAAATGAGCATATGAATAAATGATTAATGAATAGATAGATGAATAAGTAGATACAATGGCAAACAAAGAAATAAATAATGAACGAGACTGAAGAGTTTCAAACAATGTATGTCATACGAACACATTGCTTTATACCTCGGTACGGGCCGACTCCAGGAATGATATCAGACGGGCATTCATTTGCGATGGCGCACCTCCTTCTCAACATTGATAGTGGGTGAATTTCCAACTAGTTGTATATAAAAAAAAAAAAAAAACAAGTACAAACAATAATATTCCCATCTCCCTCAACAACAAAACATGGTCAAGTCTCGTGGTTGTCGCAGGAATGTTGAGACATTTCCAAAGCTGTGAGAGAAGAAAGAAATATTCCAAAATGTCTTATAATCACGAATCATTTGGAAAGTTGTGAACTTAAGGTCTTGCAATCTCGAGTCTGTGTGCAAGTTATCGGCGAAGTAGATGTGTAAAAGGGGAAGTGATTTAACGGCCATGCGGTGTTGTATCCCTTAGTGAATTGTTTCAACAGGACTTGATAACTGACAGCCCTATGCATGTGACAGGCCGAGCCTGTGTATTGCGGGCGGGGTGGAATGAACGATCTTGGAAAATACTCAGGACCTCACCGGATTATTCCGAAATCTTCCACATCAAAAACGTTCCTGATTCGAGCCAATATGTCTTTCTTTGTTTCTTTATGTACTCAGGCTTCGACGGTTTATTCTGTAAGGCTTGCACATACGAACTTTTGTGATCTGGACTTACGTAGTTTCAGGATTTGTCGTCGTCCAAGACCATTCTACAGGGCACGGCGGAGGATGGACTGTCCCGGGGCAGATGGAAGACCATCCTGACTGAGACTAGCAGAAAGGTCTAGAAGGTCACGTCCCCACCTGCTCTGTTGCATGTGAGGGTGACAGGGATGAGATCCCTCCCTCACTGTGCAAATCTGGAGTGGCACTTCGACCAGCAGGACCAAAGGATGATAGTGATGAAGATGATAATAATGACGACGACGATGATGATGATGATGATGATGATGACCGTGATGGACATGATGGCGATCGTGGTTGTGGTTGTGATGATGATGATGACCATGATGATAGCGATGGCGATAGTGATGCAAAAAAAAATTCACTTGCATCTGCTGCACTGTTTTTTTTTTTTTTTTTTTTGTGTGTGTGTGTGTGTGTGTGTGTGGTGTGTGTGTGTGTGTGTGTGTGTGTGTGTGTGTGTGTGTGTGTGTGTGTGTGCGTGTGTGTGTGTGTGTGTGTGTGTGTGTGTGTGTGTGTGTGTGTGTGTGTGTGTGTGTGTGTGTGTGTGTGTGTGTGTGAGAGAGAGAGAGAGAGAGAGAGAGAGAGAGAGAGAGAGAGAGAGAGAGAGAGAGAGAGAGAACGTGTGTTTGTATGTGTGTGAGGCAAAAAGGCAATTGACCCTAGAATATTAACCCATCGTTCTCTGTACCGCACACTGTTCTGATCTTCTAACTTTGGTGTGCTGATACGATCCTGATGTATGGGTGTCCCGAACTCCAGAGTCGATCAAAACAAAAAAAAGATTTTGCGTTTAAGGGTGTGAGCAGCGTTACAACCGCAAGCAAAACCCACTTTTGTAGATCGATCCCGTCAGCGAATTAAGAGTTGATTAGTAAAACATTCTATCAAAGAGATCTATTCTAGTCAGCCTTTCAAGCAGATTTTGACATTGCAAAAGTTTAATTATTTGAAATCAGTCGGTCAATTTAAAAAAAAAAATTGTTGTTGTTGTTGCAAGACAACTGTCACAAGGAATAACACTGATTGAGCCAAAAGATCCACGAGCAAATTTGAGACAGTTGTCACAATGAGTTCAGGACTATCGAAAGATAATCTCAAGAAACCGAAAAAAGAGGAATGACGTGTCAATCACATCAACAATCAAAACACTCAGGTGACAATCGAATGCACTAACTAGCTAGCATGCTAACTAACACTAGTGACGACTAACGCCTCTAAGTTCTGAAAGCTGTGCAGTCGTGAAGGGAGGAGAAACGCAACAAGCCTGGGGAGGGGGGAAGGGGGGAGGAGATGATCATTGAGATGTCATTGAGATGTCTTCGGGCAGTGAGAGCAGCATCCGCGTGGACAGACTGACGATTTCCCAGCAGCCAGATCTTCACACTGGAGTCATCTTCCTCGGTCAGGTGTGACCATCACTTCACGTGTGATCGTAATTCCTTCTCACAGCCTGCCAGTTTTACAGGGTCATTTTTAAGGCCCCCCCTTCCATTTTCTCTTCCTCTGACAAATATCTACCAGCAACGGCATGTAGTAAGAAAGGGAGATAAAAGAGAAGAAGGGCAGAAAAAGAACGAACAGATCAATACAAATACTATAGAGAAAGGAAGAAGAACAAAGCACGAAAGTGAATCGGTTGTGGCACAGGGCGAGGGACACAGTTCACGTGGGGCAGACAGACAGTTGTTGTACTTCACCGTTGATGAATCAGTCACACAAATGTCTGCAACATGTCATGGCCTGTCGCTAACTGCTTGACACCCTTCGAACCCGCCCCCCCCCCCAAATAAAAAAAAAAAAAACCCCCCCAAAACAACAACAACCCCCCCAAAAAAAAAAAAAAACAACCCCCCCAAACAAACAAACAAACAAACAAAACAAAAAAAAAACAAACAAACAAACAACAAAAAAATCGTGGTCTACATTGTTTCTTTCAGGGCTTTGGGTTTATCAGATGACAGTGTCATACAAAGGAAATTGGAAAGTTTATAACAAAGAACGGTGTAAAAACAACAAACAAACAAACAAACAAAGAAACAGAAACAACAGAAAGCAAAAGTAGAAACATAGTAACAGCAGTCTTCTAAAACCCGTTCATGGGAACATGATTAACGATGTACTGGTTGAAGCCCAACACGGGAGACACTCCGCGAGTTTTATTTCCCCATTTGAGCTCTGCTTTGGTGCCTCCACTCGCAGAGTACTGAAGATTATTGCGCCAAGAAAATCTCAATGAACGCATTCAAAACAAGTCACAAAGTCTGTTCCACGGATAAGGTTGTGCAATTAAAAAAAAAAGGGCCAAAACTCTTTTTTTTCCCATGTGAAAACCGACAGTCAAAGGGAGATAACATCTCAGCATCATGCAAGGGCTATGGATAGAGACGACAGGGACCGGACGACTGGGCTCCGTCAGTGTTCTGTATAATGTTACGAATGGTCACACACTGTGTCCCATACAGAACTAGAAGAGCATTCAGTCAAACGCAGACCCCCACCAAGGTCGAACACAGCTCTGAACCGCCCTTTTGCCAGGAAATCTTAAGGAAGGCAGAGAACAGTATTAAAAAAAAAACAAAACAAAACAAAAAAAAAAACCATATAGGGTGAGTACTGCTCTCCTGATGGAATCATTGCAGGTCCATAAACTCCAAACGAATGTCGGTTACGACACCAAATCGCCAAGAGCAGAGCACACAGAACAATCAAGGAGCCTTGTGCTGTCATTTCTGCTAGGCCATTTGGTGTCCTAAGCAGCGTGCGTTTGGAGTTTTGGGCCTGCAATTATTTCATCATAGGAGCAAGAGTTATACTACTTGTTTGCTGTTCACCTTTTCTCAGTTTGTGAGTAAAAATAAAACTTATTTTTTCTGCCAGGGTTAGTAAGGATTGAAAGAGTTACTTCCCATGTACTTTTTTTCCTTTCCTTCGGACGTAGAAAACAGGAAATGTTAACTTTTGTATCACTAAAAAAGCTTCTATATTCCATGAAAACATGCAATTTCATAGACAGTTATCAATTCCTATGATAGCGTCATAGTGGTCATGTTCAGAAAAAAAAATAAATAAAAGGAAATGATTGCAGAACAGATCCAGAGTCTTGCTATCTGATCCGAATCCCAAATACAGATCCCGACCACCGATCGCTACCAACATTTACCGGAAGTCTCCTTGGGCTGACGTCTATCTTTTGACCAGGTTTGACTGAAATCGTTTCGGCAGTTTTTGCATAATCTTACTGACAAACAGACAGACAAACCGACAGGTTCTGGTGAAAACATAACTTAAATGGTGGAGGTGAGGTGGTCTCCATATGTACCACCAGGTGATCTGAGCAGCAGTTGATCCCCACGTCGCTGTGACGTTGACAGAACTGAGCGAGTCAGGGAACCCAAATCACGTTATTATTACCACAGACAGAGATTTCAAAAGAGTTCCAATGGCCCGGTCTCTGAATCTGTGTCTTTCCATCTGAAATCGGCTTTCATCTTCACGTGAATCAAGGTCAATGTCTTTAAAAAGCTGGACGTCATCAACAGAAATTTCTGCTGAGAAGATACGTCTTTTCCCCCATGCACACGAAACATTGGCGTTTTCTGATTGGCCTATCGGTATGTCCGCTAGTGATACTGTATCCTCGTTAGGCGGGGTCTGACGAAAGTCATCACCACGGTCAAGGTCGTCAAGAGTCGTTGCGAGCGGGCCACAGAGGTGGACTATGACAACCGGTGACCAACAAGCCGCTTGAAATGCAGGTCATGGGTGTTGACATGGCCCTCGACGCCCACGACAGAGAAACAGACAAGGAATCAATGAACTCCACTGACGTGCGATCGAAAGCTTCATCTGTGATCGACGAACGCGTGATCAAGTTCATAGGACACAGCATTTGATCGGATGGAAAGCACGCCCGTGTTGGATGGTCAATGAAACAGGCTGTAGTCCCCTCAGCCATCAGACTGGGCCCCATGGTGTTGGCAGTGGTCTGTGGGTTGAACTGCCATTCAAGCACGTCACACACGTGGCATACCACAATGCCCGATCGTTGGTCCATCCCTCTTCTCTGCAGCGCAGATCACAACATTTTGTGTGATGTGTGTGTGTGTGTCTGCCCACCACCCTCTTGCTCTACTCTCCACACCTGTCTGGTAGGTAGGTTCCCCCACTTCGCTACAGCACTACAGCAAAGATTGCTACAACTACAAGCAAGACTTCTACGAACGTATTCTCTGCGAATGATGAAGACAAGACTCGGGCAACATCTTACTAGGCTTTTTCAGGATATTCTTTCACGTGTGGCGACAATGTGCCTATTAACCTTTTCCTCAAACCTGTCACTTTCTACTGGCTTGTCTATGGCCTGTATACCACCGGTTGGTCTCAGTCAGTTTACTCCATGTCACCAAGAGCACCAGATTTCCCCTCCAGTTAGCGCAGGTACTAACTGTCACCAAATGTATCTCTCTCTCTCTCTCTCTCTCTCTCTCTCTCTCTCTCTCTCTCTCTCTCTCTCTCTCTCTCTCTCTCTCTCTCTCTCTCTCCAGTTCAGCCTATCGACTGTTACTAAATGCATTAGCTTTCTCAGGCCAGTCTACTTACTGTCATCAAAACATACCGGCTTTTAAAAAATTTTTACCAACCAGTCTAACAATAGTTGTCACCGAATGTACCAGGTTTCTCCCAACCCCGTACTAACTGGTATTCAATGTACCAGTTTGTCCCCAGCAAGTCTATTCACTGTAAAAAAAAAAAGAAAACCACCAGTTTTTCCCTCCAGCCAGTTTACTTTCACCAGATATATCCACTTTTCCCCTCAGTCAGACTTTTACATGTCACCAAATGTATCAGGCGTTTTCTGAAGCCAGTCTTTTCTAGGTCATCAAATATGCCAGGGTCTTTCTCGAGCCAGTCTGCTACATATCACCGAAGATGCCAGGCTTTTTTTTTTTTTTTCCTTAGCCCTCAGCGAGTCTACACATTGTCAAACACTTTACCAAGATTTTTCTTTTTCTCCCAACAGCTGGTCTGCTACATGTCA
>JADBJO010003386.1:95000-97500 GCA_016801955.1 Conus betulinus
GCAAGTGTTTCGGCCCTTAACTCCTGAATCTAGGGGGGTTGGGCCACACCCGGTTCATGACTCCGGATGTCCCTCTGCTGCTTTTTTTTTTCCATCTCGGGACGAGCCATGGCTGGGATTCGAACCCATGCCCTTCTGGACATGCTCATTTTTTCCACTTAATGACTCGCGCACTAACCACTGAGCCACAGGGACACCTGATATTTGTAGGGAATTTAAGCCTTATGAAGTTCACTTTTGTTCCTCCTTGACCAGATCCAGCTTGAACACCTCTCTGCTGCTTCTGCCTTTGCTTTCAGGGCTCTGGTTTTTTCCCTCCCTGCAACTGAGAGCTGTTTCATGAGGCTGTATGCAGACGTTCCTACAAACCCCCTAGCTCCAATTTCTGCTGTGAGGACTTTGACCTGATAGCCTTCTCTCCTCAGGCTGTTTGCCAGATCAGCATACTTTTCAGTCTTGTAGATCTGAGCTGCCTCCATTCTGTTCTCATATGGCACCGTGAGCTCGATCATGATCAGCTGCTTGGTTGACTGACTAGTGGACTACTATGTCTGGTCTCATGCCACTCTTGCTGATGATCTCTGGGTGACTCTTCCATTCTGGGAGGTCTGCAGTGCACTCCCAGTCATCTGCCCCGTCCAGCAGACTCTGCCTGCATGTTCCGAGTGGCACTGTTGTTCTTGGCCATGATTCGCTGCCTCCTGCCGTGAAGAATGTTGCCGGTGCTTTTGGAGTCCTGATTTCCCTTTTGTGGTGTTGGTACTAGCCCAGACTACTTGTACAATCTCTTTGAGCACTTGTTGTGCCTCCATGTGTACCTTCCTTGAGCCAGGGCTACTTTACATGAGCTAAGGACATGCTCCACTGTTTGTTTTCCATGGCAGAGAGGGGGCATGAAGGATCGTCTGTTTTTCCCCACTTCACCAGGTTTGCATTTGAGGGGCAGAAGGTCATATGCAGATCTGAGAATGAAGCTGATCCTGAGAGGGGCCATGTGCCAAATGTCATTCCAAGTGAGACTTCTTTGGAGTGCATTCTCCCACGTTGTCCATTGCCCTTGCTGGCTCTGCTGGACTGCTTTTTGGAGTCTTTTTTTGGTCTTCTTCTTTCTCATCTCTCTGAATCATCATGTCTCTTTTGGCTTTTCCTTTGGCCTTTGACCACCATTCAGTTTTGGTCACCCCCAGTCCTTGTCTGTTGGTCTGTGTGTGTCCTGTTATTTCTCTGATCTTGAGACTTCTTTTGCAGAATCCATCGCCTCTTGAACTTTCCATTTTCTGCCTGTCTTAAGCTGGGGCTTGATTGCTTCTACCACCTTGTCTCCTGAGTCCTCCAGCATGCTTTGAAGTCTGATCTTCCCTGCTTTGTATTCCTCCAGGATGGATTTCAGTGGTAGTTTCAGCTTTGCTTGGCGACAGTACAGCGCTATGTCAGTCAGACAGGGTGGGACACCAAGCCATTTCCTTGTGAACTTGTTGATTTTGGATTCCATTGCCTCCACTATGCTGGTGCAGATGTCGTATATCATCAGAGGCCATAGGAGCTTTGGTATCAGCATGAACTGCAGACACCAGACCTTGTATTTGCCAGGGAGCCCACACTGGTCAATGGTCTCCAAGCCTTCTTCCGACATCTGTTTGGTTTCTTTGGCTCTTTGTGTGTCTTTCAGCGTATCATCATACCATCTTCCAAGGCTCTTGACTGGCTCTTCTGAAACTGTTGGAACGGCCTGGTTGGCAACACTGAAGACCACAGATTCGGCCACCCAGATCTACTGACTGCGGAATATATTAACCAGGGGTTCTATTGCCTGTGGAATTGATGGATCAGATCTACTGACTGTGGAATATATTAACCAGGGGTTCTATTGCTTGTGGAATAGATGAACCAGATCTATTGACTGCAGAATAATTAACCAGGGGTTCTATTGCCTGTGGAATAGACGGACCAGATCTATTGACTGCGGAATATATTAACCAGGGGATCTGATGTCTGTGGGACATGGGGGACCAGGTGTTCTATTGACCGTGGAATGTATGGTACCAGGGTATGTTGACTGTTGCATATATGGACCAGACCTGTTGACTGTAGAATATGTGGACCATGAGATGTTTTAAGTGTCATGAAGACTTGAAACAGAATATGTTGACTTTCTGGGATATATGGATCAGACAATATGTTGATTCTCTAGGATACATAGATCAGAGAATATGTTGACTCTCTGGGATACATGATTAGGGAATGTTGATTCTCTAGGATACATAGATCGGGAATATGTTGACTTTCTGGGATACACGATTAGGGAATATATGTTGATTCTCTAGGATACATAGATCAGGGAATATGTTGACTTTCTGGGATACATGATTAGAGAATATGTTGATTCTCTAGGATACATAGATCAGGGAACATGTCTACTTTCTGGGATACATGGGTCAGGAAATATGTTGCCTCTCTGGGACACATGATCAGGGAATATGTTGACTCTCTGGGGTACATG
>JADBJO010003386.1:102500-115000 GCA_016801955.1 Conus betulinus
CGACGACTGCCGTCTTCTTCTTGTCCGCTGCTCCATGGTGGCGGCCCACTGCCTGCACGCACTCTCTGCCCGCGCGCAAACCACCGAGTGAGTGCTTCAACCTTGACAGTGTGACACTATCATCGATGAAGTGCGGCGAATAGAAAGCCAACCCGTGAACAGGAGGCAGAGAGTGAAGAGCAGAAATGTGCTTGAGAAAGTGGTGAACGTGGGAGGAAAAATCGTTGGTGAGAGACAAAAAAGTCTGAGTGAGCTATATAGGTGCCGTGTTAGTTGTAAAGCGAAGAAGATTACGTGTGACCAGACCCACGTCCTTGCAAATCAGTATGACCTTCTTCAGTCAGGACGAAGATATCGATCGGTTAAATGCAGAAGTGTCAGATTTAAACAAAGTTTTATCCCCTGTCCATTGATTTCTTGAACCGAGAAGATGTTTAATTGAAATCCAAATTCCTCTATATGAATGTATGTCATATGTGAGAAAATGGGTAATGTGGCTAAATTATTGTTTTTATTTGCTGTGAATGTGTGTGACCACAAATTAATTTCTCAAATTGAGATAATAAAGTTTACTTGACTTGACTTGACTTGACTTGAGTCAACAAGATCGACAGGAAGTAGTGAATGCCTTCAATATACGCAGTATAGTAGAACGTCAGCTAGCAAATGAGGGGTGAGATACTTAACAACCCCAACCCCCTCCCCCTTCCCTTAATCCCCTCTGACTTTTCTGACTGACCCGAAGGCAAAGCACTGACTGACCCGAAGGCAAAGCAGCTATTTTGTTTCACAAGGCCTGTGAATGAACGAGGCAGTGAGTAAAGTTGGACGACGATTGACTCCCAGAGCTATCAACATATCCTTGTGGTTGGGGCAGAAGGCTCTCTCTACTCACCATTTCCTTGCGGTTGGGGCAGAAGGCCTCTCTACTTACCATTTCCTTGTGGTTGGGCAGAAGGCCTCTCTACTCACCATTTCCTTGTGGTTGGGCAGAAGGCCTCTCTACTCACCATTTCCTTGTGGTTGGGCAGAAGGCCTCTCTACTCACCATTTCCTTGTGGTTGGGCAGAAGGCCTCTCTACTTACCATTTCCTTGTGGTTGGGTAGTAGGACTCTCTACTCACCATTTCCTTGTGGTTGGGCAGAAGGCCTCTCTACTTACCATTTTCTTATGGTTGGGGTAGTAGGCCTGCTCTACTCACCATTTCCTTGTGGTTGGGGTAGTAGGCCTCTCTACTCACCATTTCCTTGTGGTGGGGTAGTAGGCCTGCTCTACTCACCATTTCCTTGTGGTAGGGGCAGAAGGCCTCTCTATTCACCATTTCCTTGTGGTTGGGTAGGCCTCTCTACTCACCATTTCCTTGCGGTGGGGCAGAAGGCCTCTCTACTCACCATTTCCTTGTGGTAGGGGCAGAAGGCCTCTCTACTCACCATTTCCTTGTGGTAGGGGCAGAAGGCCTCTCTACTCACCATTTCCTTGTGGTTGGGGCAGAAGGCCTGCTCTACTCACCATTTCCTTGTGGTTGGGGCAGAAGGCCTCTCTACTCACCATTTCCTTGTGGTTGGGTAGGCCTCTCTACTCACCATTTCCTTGTGGTTTGGGGCAGAAGGCCTGCTCTACTCACCATTTCCTTGTGGTGGGGCAGAAGGCCTGCTCTACTCACCATTTCCTTGTGGTTGGGGCAGGCCTCTCTACTCACCATTTCCTTGTGGTTGGGTAGGCCTCTCTACTCACCATTTCCTTGCGGTTGGGGCAGAAGGCCTCTCTACTCACCATTTCCTTGTGGTTGGGGCAGAAGGCCTCTCTACTCACTATTTCCTTGTGGTTGGGGTAGTAGGCCTGCTCTACTCACAATTTCCTTGTGGTTGGGTAGTAGGCCTCTCTACTCACCATTTCCTTGTGGTTGGGGCAGAAGGCCTGCTCTACTCACCATTTCCTTGTGGTTGGGGGGTAGTAGGCCTGCTCTACTCACCATTTCCTTGTGGTTGGGGTAGTAGGCCTACTCTACTCACCATTTCCTTGTGGTTGGGGTAGTAGGCCTGCTCAATCAGCGGGAAGGCCTCTTTGCCCAGGCCTCTCTGGATCTGGATCATCTGGGCGAACTGCAGGACACATAAGGGCTAATCATTGGGTTGCTGCGAACTGTAGGACACATAAGGGGTTAATCATTGGTTGCTCGGTTGAACAGCTGTTTGAGTTGCTTGCTCGTTGTTTGGTTGGAGCAGAATGTGAGTTGATTGATGATGATTGGTTGACTGATTTTTTTTTTTTTTTACAAATATAATACACATGTCTGTCTGTCTGTCTGTATGTATGTATGTGCATATGTACATACGTTCGTATGAATGAATGTATGTATGTATGTATGTATGTATGTATGTATGTATGTATGTATGTTTTATGTATGCATGCATGTGTGTATATATGTATGTATGTATGTATGTATGTATGTCTGTCTGTCTGTCGTATGTATGTATGTGTGTATGTATTGATCAATAGATCTAACTAACTAACTAACTAACTAACTAACTAACTAACTAACTAACTAACTAAACTAACAACTAACTAACTGAGTCACAAACTAACTACCTAACTTTTTTTTAAACAATCGACAGTACACAATGAAGCGCATTCATTTGTCTGAAGAAAGAAAAGAAGAAAACGGACGAAGAACAGGAAAGAAAGAAAAGAGAAAAAAAAAAAAACAACAACAGAAGAGAGAGAGAGAGAGAGAGAGAGAGAGAGAGAGAGAGAGAGAGAGAGAGAGAGAGAGAGAGAGAGACAGACAGACAGACAGACAGACAGACAAACAGACAGACAGAGAAGATACAGAGCAAGAGAAGGTCAGAAAGAACTGTGCAACTGTCATTCCTTTCCTTGCCATCTGGCATCGATCTATCGGAAAATACTACACTTTGTAATTAAACCTGGGCCACCACCAATAACACCCACCACCACCCTGCACCACCACCACCAGAACCACCACCACAGCATTGACAAAGACATCGCCATCAACAACAGCATACAGCCCAGCCGTCGTGGCGAAGTCGTTAGCATCGCGGACTCCCGGCTGGGAGGTCGTGGGTTCGAATCCCATCAGAGTCATGTAGGATTTTTCTGCCCCGACCGGCTCCTACCCAGAGTTGAGTTTGCTACGGGTTCGGCTGGGAAGACTGGGGCCTCACAGTCGAGTTTCATCCACTTAATGGATGCGCCTCTGAGAGTGTTGCTCAAATTTCCTGATCAACACTGAAGGTGTCTGTATCTCTCGGGCCTGGCTGACGCCGGGATATATTATGAAAGTAAGTGTAGAGTACAGCTCTGTCATGCAATCTTAGACCGGAATGGAAATCTGTCGCATCCTCATCTTCATCCCCATATTCATCGATCACACACACACACACACACACACACACACACACACACACACACACACACACACACACACACACACACACACACACACACACCCAGCACACAGAGGCATCCCAATACGGCCTGTTTCTATTTTACTCTTTGCTCAATTCGCCCCGATATCACTTCGCCCCAAGTCGTTTTGCGCTGACCATGTTTTGGGGGGTTCGTTTCTCCCTGAATAATGTATCCCAGTTGATTAACGCAACATCAGATTGCCGTTTTGTGAAGGAAAGGTACGTATGTATGTATGTATGTATGTATGTATGTATGTATGTATGTCTGTCTGTATGTCTGTCTGTCTGTCTGTATGTATGTCTGTCTGTCTGTCTGTCTGTCTGTATGTATGTATGTATGTATGTATGTATGTATGTGTATGTATGTGTGTATGTGTGTGTGTATGTATGTATGTGTGTGTATGGATGGATGGATGGATGTGTGTATGTATGTGTGTGTGTATGTATGTATGTATGTATGTATGTATGTATGTATGTATGTATGTATGTATGTAGGCATGTCAGACACGTTGTATCTAATGCATATGACATACACAAGTACAAAACGCAGCTATGCACGTGTACATAAATACATACGCATACACACTTAAATTCACACACACACACACACACACACACACACACACACACACACACACACACAGACAGAGAGAGAGAGAGAGAGAGAGAGAGAGAGAGAGAGAGAGAGAGAGAGAGAGAGATTCAGATTCAGATTCAGATGATTATTTATATAACAGGCCAAGGCCCCTAATGAAGGGGTGTGTGAACACATAAGTACAGTAGTTACATGAAATCAAATTACGGAACGAAACAAGAATAATTCAAGGGCAGTTTCAAGAAGTGAAAATTTCTCTATACTTAAAGGCCTTGTACAAAAACAATGAAAAACTTTTAACAACTTCTGCAGAAGAGAGAGAGAGAGAGAGAGAGAGAGAGAGAGAGAGAGAGAGAGAGAGAGAGCAACAAATGTCATCAACATCACTGCCATCCATGGTCAAAAACAAAAACAAACAAACAAACAAAAAACAAACGAACGAACAAACAAACAAACAAACAAACAAAAACAAACAAACAAACAAAACAAACAAACAAACAAACAAACAAAGAAACAAGCACCTAGCAGCCCAAGAATTTTCAGAAGTATTCACAGTGCAATATCTACATTCTATAACATGTGAAGGAGAGAGGTGAGGAAAAAATGACCAGAGAAAGAATGCAGCCATTCTCAGTGATCTCTGCTGCCTTTTCTTTTCCTCTGATATCATCGATGATGCTGAACAGACGTTAAAATCACCACCACTGAACTGAACTGACCCTCACCACCCAGGGCTTGTCCAGGAAGTTGTAAGCGGCGGAGAGCGAGTTGAGGGCGGGGATGCCGCCATATTGGAAGCCCAGGATTAAGTTGCGCCAGTCCTCGTGCGCGTCACGGACATGCTGACGTATCAACAGGAAATCCGGTTTGAAGGATCTGTCAATGAGAAACAGTGATGATTAATATCGATGGCACCACGCTACAATGTCGGTGGCTGGAAATGAAAATGGCTATCTGGGGAACACAGACTTGTCAAATGAAAACTGAAAATAAAACCTAGCTCCTGCCATCCGCTCGAATGAATGACCAATATTTTCGCCTCCAAGAGGCTTCCTAGGGGTCTGTGACAAGCACATGGAACTATTTTGGCATCATTTTGAACATGGTCGACAGTTTGAAAGACTCCTCACGCACGCTTCCCATCTCATACACAACCACATCCAGACAAATAAGTACACACACACACACACACACACACACACACACACACACACACACACACCACACACACACACACACACACACACACACACACACACACACACACACACACACACACACACACACACACACACACACACACAAGGTTCACGGATAGACAGATGACTGCGAAGAAAGACACACAAAAGAAGCAAAAGTTGCAGAGAGGGAAGAATGCCAGGAACAATACAGAGAAAAACAAGCGATGAAAAAAAAAAAAAAAAAAAAAAAAAAAAGCAGAAGGGGGGAGCGGTCCATCAACCAACCATAGATAGGGGGAAGAAAACAAGAAAACAATCGTCGGCGAAAAACTGGGAAGAAATTAAGCTAACAACGACCAAAATGGGAGAAAAAAGGTAGCAGGCAGCGTTCATGTTTCAGGTTCATTTTCTTCAAGGGGATATCACTGCGTGCGGATGGTCCATATACTCTGCACCACATCTGCTAAGTTTTGAGACCATACTGCGCGCGATTTACATACAGCTGGTGGGGGTGCTGATGAAAAAAAAACATAGCGCTAATGAAAATAGGGAAGAAAACAAGTGATAATGAAAATGGGGAACTAAAGAAGCGATAAGGAAAACAGGAAAGAACACAAGCGATGATGAAAAATGAGAGAAAAAGTGATAATGAAAATAGTGATGATGAAAATAGTGATAATGAAAATAGTGAAGAAAACAGGCTGCAAAGAAAATCGGTAGACATCAAGCGATAGTGAAAACGGGGGGCAGAAAAGAAAAGGTAGTGAAAATGGGAGAAGAAAACAAAGATGATAAACAATTTAAAAAAAAAAAAAAAACACTAGCGGTATTGAACATTGAGAGAAAAACAACAGACAACTGGAAAGGGAAAAAACCAAGCAAGACTCAAAGCAGGGAAGAAAAGATACGACAAAGAAAAGAAAGGGCAGAAAAGAAAGAAAGAAAAGAAAAAAATAAAAAAAAACAGCGATAACGAAAACAGGAAGAAAACAAGCGATGATTTCTTTTTTTTTTTTTTTTTTTCTGCGTACCAGGCTGATACTCCTGCGGACACTCCCTGTATAGACAGGCAAGGATTAATCCTATCTATCCAACAAAGGGAGTGGACTTTTGTGTGTATGACCGTTTTGTTTTATCTCGCCATTAAGGCAGCCACACTCCAGCTTCGGGGATGGTGCATGCTATGTGTAACGTGTCATCCATACCAACGGACAAACTTTGCCTACTCTTCCGAATATTGGTAATGGGGTTTTACGTGTGCGCAAGATGTCATGCGTGCGTTCACGTACGGAACCTCGCTTTATAGTCTCATTCGTAGGACTGTATGGGAAATGGAGTCACAACCACTGTTAACTCCAAGGGAAAAATCCCCCTGTACCAAAACGGCCAGTAGGAAATTCAAACCCCCCAACCCCAGGATCACCAAGATTACGAGTCCGACGCTGTAGCACTGAGCTATTCCGGCCCCCAAAAGCGATAATGAAAACAGGGAAAACGGCTAATAATAAAAAACTAAGACAGCTAATAACAACACTAAGGAAGAAAACAAACGACAATTAAAGAAAAAAATAGGGACGAAAACAAGCGATGATGAAAAGGGGGACGGAACCAAGCGGCAATGAACGCAGGGAGGAAAACAAGGGTTAATGAAAAAGTAGGGAAGGAACCCAGACGAGATAAAAAGAAAGGGCGAAAGTAGTGAAGCAGCTGACATGATCTTGAAATGGAAAGCTGATCAATGTCTTGTTTCGAGGAGGAAGCTGTAAAGCACAGAGAGAGAGAGGAGAGAGAGAGAGAGAGAGAGAGAGAGAGAGAGAGAGAGAGAGAGAGAGAGAGAGAGAGAGAGAGAAAGAGAGAAGAAGAAGGCGATTGGTGAGAGATAGGAGGGTCGAGGACAGTTTGAATGTAAACACACGCAGACTGAAACATTACATAATTATTTTTCTGCTTTAAGTATGCTACAATCTGACCTTGTACAGGGGTAGGTATATGGGTACAAGCTATGTCAGGCCAACGTTATGTCAACAATGTGGTGTGTCTATGTATCTGTCAACACATGCTTTTGTTTCACTTTTCAAATAATTTTTTTGGTTATCATGTTTTTTTTTTGTGCTCAACACCTTACAAAGTAAATAACAAAACTCAACAACAGTCATAACGAAAACCAATAAATACGCACGCGCATCTAGCAACATCTCCGATTCCTCTACTTTCCTGTCCTATCTTCCCTCTCCTCCTCCATCACCCCCCCCCCCACCACCACCACCACCCACCACCCCTCCTCTTCCATCTTCTCTCAATAAATTTCTTCCAAGTGCAGGTCTGAAAGCCGAATAGCTCCACGGTGGGGGACACAGTTTATGGTAGACCTGTGGTTGGAAGGTTGGAGGGGAGGGGGGTTGGGGGGGGGGGGGCGGTGAAAATCGATACCAAACCGGCCAGGCTGCAACGACAATGCATCGTGTTCATCGAGCGACTACTATTCTTTTTTTTTTTTTTTTTTTGTCTTCCGCCCACAAAAGTCTGAATCAGAGATTTAGATAAGCCATGACAAACATCGTTACTTTCGCTAGTAGAACGTCACTTTTCATACAGAAGGCATTCACCACTTCCTGTGTTGATCTGATTCTCTCTCTCTCTCTCTCTCTCTCTCTCTCTTCACGGGATGGCTGTCTGTTTTTTTCACATTTTACCGATATTGTGTTAAAGTTTGAAGTACACACACACACACACACACACACACACACACACACACACACACACACACACACACACACACGCGCGCGCGCGCACGAGGTGGTTCGTGAGTGAACAAAGGCTACGTTCAGACAGTGGGCTGACCTCGCTGAACAACAGACCACAATAATCTAGAATACTTGATAACCGTAAAGGGCAGCGCTGCAAATTGAACGATTCTTCGTGACGCGTGGGAACCGTGGTATACAGCGACAGCGAAGCGGCAAAAGCGGATGGAAGGGAGGCGAGGCGAAACACGTATCCTCTGCCCCTACAGCTCTTGGATGAAACAACTCATGCAGCCTGTTAGGAATCAGGAAATTAGCAAAAGGAGGACGGAAGGATTCGGGTTTGCCTGCCGGCAATACCCGGTTCCTTTGTCTTTAGTCTTTACAGGGACAGTGAAGTCGTGTGTGTGTGTGTGTGTGTGTGTGTGTGTGTGTGTGTGTGTGTGTGTGTGTGTGTGTGTTGTGGCATGTGTGTGTGTGTGTGTGTGTGTGTGTGTGTGTGTGTGTGTGTGTGTGTGTGTGTGCGTGTGTGTGTGTGTGCGTTCATTTGTACTTTGCATGATTTTCAATAAAACTAATCTGTCTGCCTTAATCAGGAGGCAGAGAGCCAAGATGACAGTAGATCTCTTCAGTCACCCTCCCCTTCACCTCTCTCCTCCTTCTGCTGTCCACACAAGCCCTGACAGACCTCTCTCTCTCTCTCTCTCTCTCTCTCTCTCTCTCTCTCTCCCCGTCCGTCTGTCTGTCAGTTTGTCTATGTCTGTCTCGCTCTCTGTCTGTCTGTCTGTTTTCTCTCTCTCTCTCTCTCTCTCTCTCTCTCTCTCTCTCTCTCTCTCTCTCTCTCTCTCTCTCTCTCTCTCTCTCTCTCTCTCTCTCAGACACACACATAACGAACATGGCTGGAGGCTGGACAATCACCTGACGACTTTGGTGCCGTTCCTGTTGACTTGGATGTCCACCATGGTGCCGCTGTCAGAGTAGGCCGCCAGGTTGATCTCAGAGAACTCCGCCTGCAATCAGATCAGCATAGGTGTCAGTCTATACATATTTCCCGTATTGCTGTACGAGAAACCTACATGTCGGGTCTGTACGGCCGTACACAAGTTTCAATACGGGTAAAACTGATTTAGAAACTTTGGGGATCACAGTAAGTAATGATGTACTCCCGACTTCAATGGACTAAGGATGTTGGTAGGAGTTATGAACAGTTTTAATTCTGCATCATTGTCAGTGTTTTTACTATAGGGTGCGTGATTTGATCTACAAACTGTCTCAAGTGATGCATTCTGCTGGAATGGAAGAGGAGGTTCTGTTGGATGGGTAAGTGTTACTGTCATTCATAAACTGTCTTAAACTGCCATTTGTTTCAAGACGTTCTGCCTGATACTGAGTATTACATTGTGATCACAGTTTGTTTTTATGTTTTTGCATTTTCCGTAATGTATAAGGTTTTTGGGCTCGGAGTAAAGGAAAAAGTACTTTTCAATATGGGAAGTTGTAAAATGAGGAACATTGGGTTGACACCTATGAATCAACCCTACACTCCATCACCCATTCATCAACCAGCCTGCCTGTCTGTCAACCCCACAAAAACCCATGCAAACCAACTCCTAATCCCTGGCCCACTAACTCACACGTTAAATCGTTTAGCCAGCCAACTAGCTAGCTAACTAACCCAGTCTCCGACTAACCAGTAGTCTGCCACAAAAGCTGTCAGTTATCGTTCCGCAGTTATTGAACCAATCAGTTGATCGTAAATGGCTTTCATTCATTTTTTTCCCTCAATATGAAATGCTCTCTCTCTCTCTCTCTCTCTCTCTCTCTCTCTCTCTCTCTCTCTGAAGGGCTTCTCAAAAATGGGCTTCTCTCTCTCTCTCTCTCTGTTTCTCTCTCTCTCTCTCTCTCTCTCTCTCTCTCTCTCTCTCTCTCTCTCTCTCTCTCTCTCTCTCTCTCTCTCTCTGTCTCGCCTTCTGTCGCGCTCTCTGAAGGGCTTCTAAAAAAAAGGCTTCTCTCTCGCTCTCTGTCTCTCTCTCTCTCGCTTTCTATCTGTCTGTCTCTCTGTGTGTGTGTGTCTCGCTGTCTGTCTCTCTCTCTCTCGTCTCGCTCTCTGTCTGTCTATCTGTCTGTCTCTCTCTCTGTCTGTCTATCTGTCTCGCTCTCTGTCTCTCTCTGTGTTTCTGTCAGTCTATCTGTCTCTGTCTGTCTGTCTCTCTGTGAATCCTCACTCTTCTTGTTATAATTAGTTCTAAATGGTGTAGGTGTGTTCTGGATTGATATCCTCAGTCCCTGAACTGGGACAAGGGCCAGATGGGGACAAAAAATAGCATTTTCTTGTTTATCTGTTGCCCTTTGAAGTAAAGATGATCAACCAATCGTTTAATCTCTCTCTCTATCTATCTATCTCTCTCTTTCTCTGATCTTGAAGGAGAGAGAGAGAGAGAGAGAGAGAGAGAGAGAGAGAGAGAGAGGAGAGAGAGAGAGAGAGAGAGAGAGAGAGAGAGAAAATGCAGAGAGAGAGAGGGAAAGAGAGAGAGAGAATGCAGAGAGAGAGAGAGAGAGAGAGAGAGAGAGAGAGAGAGAGAAGGAGACGCGAGGAGAGACAGAAAATAGCCTGGTGTTGTGTATTTCAATAACCGCACTGTCCCAAACTCCAGCCCTTGTCAATCAATATCACGTGCGGCCAGTGCCTGGCTCTACTTTTTTTTGTTCATTAGCGGAAGGTTTCGGACTCTCGGAAACAATCCGTGGTTATTGATTAATCTTACCCTTCATTGGCTCAGCACACGATTGCTGCGCTGCTTACAGCGACGACAAACGACTAAAAATAGCACAAGGTTCAAAACGTCTGCATCCTGTTGATAGGCAAAGGTGAAGGACATGCTGGTGATGTGTGTGTGTGTGTGTGTGTGTGTGTGTGTGTGTGTGTACGGGAAAAAAAAAAAAAGGGGGGGGGGGGAAGGAGGAGGAAGGGGAACGATGGAATGAGGAAGAGTCTGGATGGGTGAGGGAGGGGAGGGTGCGCGGAAGGTTGGATGTGAGTGTGGGGTTGAACAGAGAGAGAGAGAGAGAGAGAGAGAGAGAGAGAGAGAGAGAGAGAGAGAAAGAGAGAGAGAGAGAGAGAGAGAGAGAGAGAGGGGGGGGGAAGGAGAGGGAAGGGGGATAATTTGGCCGAGGTTAAATAGCCTCTGACTGACTTCTGTGAGAGGAATATTCTGTCAGTCCTAGCACGATACTTGTGAAGGACCGCGAAACAGTGTGCTGAATAATACATACCTCTTGCACACGCCGTCAATACACGGCTCGAGGTTCTTATTTGGATCGCTTTCATTATTTTAAATGCTTTCTTTCTTTCTTTCTTTCTTTCTGCCTTGTTGATTTTCTGTGTCTGTCTGTCTGTCTTTCGTTCGTTCTTTCATTCATTCATTCTTTCTTTTTTCTTCCTTTCTTCCTCCCTTTTTTTCTTTATTTCTTTCCTGTGTTCCATTCTTTCTCTCCTCTCTCTCTCTCTCTCTCCCTCTCTCTCTCTCTCTCTCTCTCTCTCTCTCTCTCTCTCTCTCTCTCTCTCTTTCCTTTCTTTCCGTTTGTTTCTTTGCTTTTATTCATGCATTTTACATTCATGTTGGTAGATATAACCCAATTCCACGCAACTAAACAAATGGAAGAATCTAATACTGTCTAGTCCGCACTAAAGTGATATTTTCTGTCCAACGCTAATCATTGTTCATTTGTTAGCCATGTGAACATCTTTACTAAAGCGTCCGTGAAGAGAGAGAGAGAGAGAGAGAGAGAGAGAGAGAGAGAGAGAGAGAGAGAGAGAGAGAGAGAGAGAGAGAGAGAGAGAGAGAAGGGAGAGTCCGATTGTTAACAGACAAAATTTTTATGGAGTCAAATAAAAGTTGCAGAAGCTGCTGATTTATTTATTTCCGAAATAAAAGATGCACTGCGATTGATATATATATATATATATATATATATATATGTATATATATATTATACAAAAATACCACTAAAATGCCTAATAAAACTTCCTTTTACCATCCTATTTTAATATATATATATATATATATATATATGCATATGTATATGTATATATAAAACAGATTGGTAGTTGTAACTGATGAGTGTATTTACAATGTAAGAGCTGCATAACAGGGACATGTGTATTTCCAAAGTAAAATTTGTAGAAGAAAACTGATTTGTGGATTCCCAAGGTAAGAGCTGTTTTAGTTGTTGATCCCCCCCCCCCCCCCCCCCCCCCCCCCCCCCCCCCCCCCTGTAATATAACAGTTGTAGAACAATTTGATCTATGTGTTTCTAATGTGCCAGTTGTAGAGGCAGTTGATTTATGTATTTCCAGTGTAAAAAAGTTAAGAAGCAGTTGACTTTGTATATTTCCATTGCAACAGTTGTAGAAGCACTCGACCTGTGTATCTCGAAGTCTGCTTATCTTTCACTGTGCCCGAGTTACGAGCCATTTTCTTTCCATTTGGAAGCAATCGTTCTTTTTTTTTCCCTCAGATCAGTACCAAACTACATCAATTGAAACTT
>JADBJO010003386.1:122500-132500 GCA_016801955.1 Conus betulinus
TGAGGCTCTCTGGGATATGCACGGCAGTTTGCTTGACGGTGGCCTTTTTCGCCGGTGGGCTCTGCAGTCTTGAAATTTGGGCTGGTACACTCTTGGGGATGCTCCTGTGGAGGTTTTGTCGTGTCACATCCTGTGGTCATTGCACAATGGCGTCTGCCAGGGAGCTGTTATGTCCCTTGACGTCTTAATGGAATGCCCTGAGCGTGCTGAACCCTATGTGAAAACAGCTCAGCCTTTCAAGGGTGGTACAGGATTGCTCCCAGCTGGTTTGTTCGGCAGTTGGGGACAGTACTTCTCTGGGTCCCACCTGCACCTCCGGGTGTATCTTTTTTCTTCTGTATTCGTCAGTCGCGGGCCAGTGGTTGTAACGTAACAACAAGAAACAACAGCTTTATCCTGGCGGCCCGCTTGGCTTGAGTAGTGTCGCTTGTGACTGCGTAGACCGATAGGGCAGAGGCAGTTTGGAGCACAGTGGTCGCCCTTGCATTGAATGAGTGGTCTCTTGCAAGCTGCTACGCCCCTATCCGCGCGCGCGTTTGTCTACCATCCTCTCTGTCACTTCTCGTTCTCTGGTGTTGGTATTGTCTGTACTGAAATGATGGTGAGACAACTATGAACAGAGCATGAAAAGGTGCCTTTAGCTCGTCCGTCGCTGTCACATGATGATGATCATGAAAATGCTGACATAATGTTGTTGTTGTTGTTGTCAATGTAACGTCTTTCCACATTAAGTGATATTAGACGAAGAGAAAAGGGTGTGGAGAGAGGGAGCATGAGGAGGAGGTGGGTGGGTGGGTTATCTTGCAATCATATACAAAAAAAAAAATCATCTTTACAATCTTACAATACAATAATTAAAAAAAAAGTTAAAAAAAGAGAAAGGTATGAGGAAAACCAACTTTAAATAACTATTTTGAATCATAACACAAACTATCACAAATGTCCCATAGGGACTGCGTAGTAAAACAGTTCGCAAAATCAAACAACAAACTAAAATTCTCAAGGATACTGTCAAGAGAACTTTCAGAAATAGCCGGTTAAAAATAGGTCTCACTCAACCTTTGGCATTCCAGAAGAATGTGTTGGTTTGTATTTGTTCACCGCACAGACAGTTAACAGCCTTGCTGATTTTTTGTTCTGAAGGCATTAAGCTTTATCCCATAAGACAGCGAAAGTAATGTGTTACATTTGAAAATGTTGCTATCATTCACAGCTATTTTGTTTGCTAAACCAACCCGAATTCAGTAAGCGGCTGACATAATGGCAAACACACACACACATGACATGAAGCTTACCTGTTCTACCCGAACGTCCCAGTCGCCGAAGATCTTTTTGCCTTTGAAATATTTGGACCTGCAACCAGAGACATCACACAGTGTGACAAACTGGCCTTCAGCTGGTGTCTGTGCACTTGTCGGGGATTTGGCTGTACTGTCTAGACTGTGTAGAGGATGAGCTCTAACAACGGCGACCACGACGACCAATGATGTCGTTGTTGCTATTGTCAGAAGTGTATTCAGTGTGTGTACGTTGCCACAAATCAGTCCGATTTTAATTTGAAAACCGATTTAACATGTAGGAGAAGCGCTCGCGCGCGCGCGCGTGCGCACACACACACACATGCACGCACGCACACACGCACGCACACACACACACACACACACACACACACACACACACACCCACACACACACAGATGCTGGGTGGAAAAGGGAAGGTTTGGGGATGATGGAGAGGACGGGAAAAAAAAACCCTCCTGAAAGGGCAGATTAAAGAAATCAGATCTCTCTAAAACTCCACAGGCTCACTATAATGGGAAGCCGGCCGGGGGGGGGGGGGGGGGGGGGGGGGGGGGGCGAGGGGAGGGGAGGAATGGAGGATGGATGGGGGGAGGGGGGCAGAGTCAGGAACATGCCCGCTCATGCAAAGGATGGCGAGGAAACAGAGTATCAATCAAAAGAAACCTCTTGGGGATAGCGACATCTCTAGCCTACTACTTTTATAAATTCCCTTTGAAAGCCGCAAATGATTTTTCCCCTTTCTATGTTATTTCGTCTCAACATTAAAAAGACAAGCAACTACGTGTTGCTTTTGTCATTCTGTGTCTGTCTAGCTGTCTTGTTTGCTTCTTTATTTTCCCTCTCTTTCTTTCTTTCTTTCTTTCTTATTTCTTTCTTCCTTCTGTTGTTGTCTGTCTTTCTTCCCCTCTTCGTTCTTCTTTTCATTCTGTTTTCTTTTTCTGTCCTTTTTTGTGTCAGACTTTCTTTCTTCTGCGAGTCATTCACAGACATGCACATACATACATACATGCATACACGCATACATACATACATACATACATACATACATACCTATCAATTACTTTAATGCATCAACTTGTCAAATCAACACAAATGCACAGTAGTCCAGATTGCAGGCGCATCGATAAACGTTCTCTCTCTCTCTCTCTCTCTCTCTCTCTCTCTCTCTCTCTCACCCCCCCCCCCCCCCCCACCCCCCCACCCCCCCCCCCCCCCCCCCCCCCCCCCCCCCCCCACCCCCCTCCCTCTCCCCCCCCCACCCACCCCCCCCCCCCCCCCCCCCCCCCCCTCTTTCTCTCTCTGTCCCTGCGTCCTTTCTCTCTCCGGCTGGTTCCAATTCTTTGTCTGTCAGTGCTTTAGTCAGCTGATACTATTTAAAGCACAGTTTGAAAGTCAACATCTGTCAGTTTCAGTGCTGATTCATGAGGTGATTCCGCCTTGACCAAACACGCCTAGACCCAATCATGACAGACATGCTCAAGTATACATACATACATACACATGTATCTACCTACCTATCTACCTACATACATACATATATAAATCTTTGGATATGGGTTTACTAACAGCAAGTGGGGGGGGGAAAGTTCTCAGGGGTAAGTGACAACTGGTCAATGTAAATATTACAGGGTGAATTGCTTTACTTTCGCTTTTCATACCTTATATACAGGCTTGTGTCCTATTATTTTAGACATTCCTGAAGAAGTCCACTAAAGACGAAAATTAGCAGAGAAACAACTGGTGTTTTTGTTGTTGTTGTGATCAAGTATAATACATACATACACACATATACATACATACATACATTCATTCATGCATACATACATACATACATATATACATACATACATGTAGAAAGAAGAAAGAAAAAGAAAGATACAGGGGCAATACTCCTGGTTGGTTGGTTCGGCAGTTGGACAGTCATTCTCCGGGTTCCAGAGGCACCTCCCAGGTTTTTTTTCTTTTTTTTTTCCTGTCCCATCTCCTGTGCCACCTCAGAGGCAGTGCACCCACGCCGCTCATTCGACCACTAGTCCACAGCCACAGCCAGGCCCGGCCCGCCAACTTCCCGGCACCGGCAATCCACAGCGAGCAGTCAATGTCAAGTCGTCAGGAGGCAACCCACCGGAGGAGACACTGCACTGCCGCCAAGTCACTTCGGTGGTGTTCAGTGGTTTCTGTTCTGATCCAACATACGCAAGATACCATCTGCTAAGCCCCTTACTGACGACAATAGTTGCTTAGTCGCGGAGCCGGCGTGAGAGAGCTCTTCCTCTGGAGGGCTGCACCACGTTTGTCCAACGACACTTCCTATGAACTCGCCGATGTCAGTGATCCCGGCAGAGATGGGATTAACCCTTGCATGTCTATACAGGCAGTGTCTGCAGGAGTATCAGCCTGCGTACGCAGGGGAAAAAATCACGAGAGCAGGACATGAAGGGCCACGGAGTTTGACAGATTGTTTTATGCCGGTCGATGATGATGAAGGTGTGGCTACGGATTTCCGTTCTGGTCTTAGACAGTTGTACTCTACGCTTACTTTCATAATATATGCCGGCATCAACCAGGCCCGAGAGATACAGACACCTGCAGTGTTGGTGGGGTAAAGTAAGCGACACCCTCAGACAAGCATATATTAAGTGGATGAAACTCGACTGTGTGGTCCCAGTCTTCCTAAATAGCATACTCAACTATAGGTTGGAGCCGGTTGGGGCAGAAACACACACACACACCACACACACACACACACACACACACACACACACACACACACACACACACACACACACACACACACACACACACACAAATAAATGGCTCTCATGGAAATCGAAGCCACGACTTCACAGCCTGGAGTCTGCCATGCTAACGACATTGCCACCGCGGCTGGTACCAGAGAGAACCGACAGACAGACCGACAGACAGACAGACCGACAGACAGACCGACAGACAGACCGACAGAGACAGACAAACCGACAGACAGACAACGCGGCCCTAGCTTACCAGTCTGTGTGCTGGTCGTCGATGATGAGGAGAATTTTACACCGGTCCTTGTTGTAGGCTGCTCTCCCTGACGACGACGATGACGACGACGACGAGAAGAACCTCTGGCCCAGGCCCCCGGAAGGCGTGGAACGGGAGGGGGAGCTGGGGGCACTGGGGGAGGGGCCGTGACGAGGGGCCTGGGGTACCTGCCGGTCCTCGTCCTCTAGTTCTCCCTGAAGGGGAACAATGGCTGACAGTCAGAGAGAGAAGGGCCACTGGGGATGGGTAGGTGGGGGGGGGGGGGGGGGGGGGGGAACGGGGGAAAAGGAGGGAGAGAGAGAGAGAGAGAGAGAGAGAGAGAGAGAGAGAGAGAGAGAGAGAGAGAGACAGAGAGAGAGAGAGAGACAGACAGACAGAGACAGGACAACATGAAACAACAGAACATGAACACACACACACACACACACACAGTATAACACACACACACACACACACACACACACAGGGGGGGGGGGGGGGGGGGGGGGGAGAGAGCGAGGAGGGACTGGGAGAGATAGATAGATAGATAGATAGATAGATAGATAGATAGACAGACAGACATAGATAGATAGATATACAGACAGGTAGATAGAAAGACAGACAGATAGACAGACAGTCTAGATCACTGTCCTTCATGGATCGGTACAGATAAGCAGACGTGCCTCACAACAAACAACCACACACGGTGACATCGTCAACAGCCGAAGTAGCTTTGTGTTTTGAATCATAACAATAACACTTAACGTGCATGCTTTGTGTAGATGAATTTGAAACATTTCTACCAATCTTTGAATCACTAGCTGACTTGATGTCCACCATTGAACTGTTTAGTATCCTATAGGCTGAATAATTATACGGCCAAACCAAATTATGACAGAGAAAAGAACAGCCTTTGCTAATATTATTCCGAAACGTACCTCATAGTGTGATTATTGAGGAACCATTATGTTATTATGTATTGTTACCATTATCACCATTGACACCCATTTTTAAAAAAATTGTCCAAGAGGTCGGAAAAGCACACAAATTAAAAAAAAACTATCCAAGAAGAGTGTTGTCCTAAGAGTTGTTTTATCTTGCCTGAGACCTAAGAGGTCGAAACGCGTCGTGTTTTGTCTTTTACTTCGTAAGTCCATGTTGTTCGGTGGAGTCATAATAATTACTTTTAAGATTTATCCAAGAAGAGGTCGAAAAAATCACACAACCAATAACGCTGAACAATTCAGTAGTGAGGGAAAACAAGTGCAGGTTAACAGTTCTTCCATCATTGTAGTAATGACATGGCAAAGATTTGGAAAAAAAAGGTTGAAGATGAAGAAAATGGGGAAAATATATATTATGAATATGAAACCCTGCACTAGCTGCATGAAGGAACCATCGCAATCCCTCTCGAAGGCAGATCTATATGTATTGCCTGCTCCTAGGCCTTTCGCCCGCTGGATCGGACTCATCAGGGAGACACGGCTGATTGTGTCTGTGCTCTTGGTTTCAAATAGAGACACACCACAGTCCGTAATTCTGTGGTGTTCTCACCACCAAAGATTCAAAAACAAAACAAAGCAAAACAAAAAAAAAAAATCCAACAAATCAATAAAGCCTCAGGATTCGTGTCTGTGACCTCCCATACCACACAGTCCATGCCGCTTAATCACAGTGCTAGGCTCTTCTAATTTCGTAAAACCATGGAGATAAATAATATCACCCTTCCCATTGAAATAGCATCAATTCCATATCGAAGTATTCTCGACATCACTGAAATATCATCAATTCAATGAAAACATTCTCGATCGCGTTGAAAATATCATCAATTCTATTGAAATATTCTTGATCCCGTTGAAATATCATCAATTCTATTAAATATTCTCGATGTCATCGAAGTTTTATATCGACTCCACTGATCTTCTCACTAGCCCTAGAGGAAGTATATTGAAATATCATCGATTTTGTCGCAACATCTTCGATCCCATTGGAATACTACCAATTTCATTTAAACAACAGCGATTCAGTTGAAATACTATCGATTCAACTGCAATCTTATCAATCGCATTGAAATATCAGTTATTCTATTGAAACATTCTATCTAAATATAATTGATCCTGTTAAAGTATTCTCCTGGTCATTAATGTTGCTGTGTACATCAGCTGTTCGATTAATTTTTGTTTTACTTTACATTAAAGTAAATCGCCCAAATTCGAAGCCTTTGGTTGTTAATGTGCTACCAACTTCGTCGAACAGAAACTACTTCATGGCGATAGCTCTGGTAGGCCTATTGGCTCTTCGCAGTTAGCTGGGGGTAAAAAAAAAAACCGTTACTATTACCACGTCTGAACCAGTGACGTATAACAAAACGGAATGTCTTTCCGGCTTCAGGATGCCATGTGCAGCGTTGTTTTTTTTTTTTTTTTTTTTTTTTTTTTATTGCTTTCATTTTTTCCTCCTGATATTGTGATTAGAGTCAATTACTATTTCATGCTTTATTTGCTTTCAAAACACTGAACATTACTATGTCAAAACATCCCCTTTTCATTATAAATTTATCGTTTTTTTTTTTTTTTTTAATGGTAAACAATAATAATATCATCTGGGAAAATTGTTACTTTCAAGAAGAGAAATTTTCACGAAAAGTAACTCTGGTTTTTAAACGCTAATGATCTCCCATAGGTCCCATATTTTCAGTGTACATGTATTTTCAATGTACTCGCTTCTTTGTATAGACTAAAACGCCCAAGTCAGCGTTTCTTCCTCTCGTACGCGTCATATTTAATTCTATGGGTAACGGATCGCCTTCCTCCCTCTGGGGCAATATCAGGTTTACAGGATGACACAACAAAGGAACGTATTTCCTGAGTCAGCAAAAATTTTCTGCTGCCGTAGTTTCCTGTTCCTAATCCCGTCTGAGAGACAGAGACAAGGCAGATTAACAGAGAGAGAGAGAGAGAGAGAGAGAGAGAGAGAGAGGAGAGAGAGAGAGAGAGAGAGAGAGAGAGAGAGTGGGGGAGAGAGAGACGTGTGAGAGAGAGAGAGAAGCTTTGTGTGTGTGGTGTGTGTGTGTGTGTGGGTGTGTGTGTGTGTGTGTGTGTGTGTGTGTGTGTGTGTGCGTGTGTGTGTCTGTGTGTCTACGTTTGTGTGTGTGTCTGTGTGTGTGCATGCGTGCGTGGTGTGTGTGTGTGTGTGTGTGTGTGTGCGTGTGTGTGTGTGCGTGCGTGCGTGCGTGCGCGCGCGCGCGCGCGCGCGAGCTTGCTCGCATCCTTAAGTGCACATGCGAGTTTCAGTAGGCGTTTGAGGATGTGTACCATTTTTCAAAATGCAGCGTGAAATCTTCCTAACCAACTTCATGAGAGAAGTTCTATGCATATTTATACCTTTACGCAGAACGCAGACATGTACATCAGTTCATGTAATCTGATTTTCGTGTTCGGGTCTTTTGCATGTGCAAGGCACCAGAAAGTATTTGCATGTGGAATCGAATCACTGGTGTCTGTTGGCCCATCTAATGTAGCATAGCCTCGGGTTGGATGATCTTGGGTTCAAATCCAGATCCTTCTGAACATTGATTTTCAACCCGAATGTTGTTTGCGTTATTATTCCCTGCGTGACTGATGAATCGCACAATGATATGAGCTCGCAAGCAGACAAACACATATGCAGACATCTGCATTGACATACGTATATACACGCGCCCACACCATCATACATACGCCAAACAGTCATAAAAGCATTGCACACACACACACACACACACACACACACACACACACACACACACACACACACACACACACACACACACATAACGCGCGCGCGCGCGCGTACACACACACACACACACACACACACACACACACACACACACACACACACACACACACACACACACACATGCGTACGTGCGCACGCACGCACGCACGCGCGCGCGAGAGAGAGAGAGAGAGAGAGAGAGAGAGAGAGAGAGAGAGAGAGAGAGAGAGAGAGAGAGAGAGAGCACATACATGCATAAAAACAGACACTCACACAAACAGACGTGCAACATACGTAGACACAACAGTCACACAGACAGAGAGAATCAACCGACCGACCGACACCCCCCCATCCCCCCTCCCCGCAAACACACACACACACACACACACACACACACACACACACACACACACACACACACACACACACACACACACACACACACACACACACACACACACACACGCACGCACGCACGCACAGTGTGAATCTCAGATGTTATATCTAGATTTTGAGTTTACGTTGACATATTCATTAATCCTTGTCAGTGTCTGTTGACCTTTATTTCTGGAATCAAATAAAATATCCTTCCTCCGGAATAAATGAGAAGGCCCTGACGAGAGTTGAGACAGAAACTGACATCAAACATCTTTTCCCACTGACTCGTTCACGGACGATTTTTAGTAATGGTGAGTCTAAAAAGGTTTTATCTATTATTTATTTATTTATTTGCTGTTCATCTATCTATCTATCTATCTATGTATGTATGTATGTATGTATGTATGTATGTATGTATGTATGTATGTATGTATGTATGTATGTATGTATGTATGTATGTATCTATCTATCTATTACCTACTAAATCATTTATTTACTCATTTATAGTATGCGCATACTTTATTTATGTATGTATGTACCGTTTGTTGATCTATTTTATGCTCATATTTATGTATGTATGTACTTAATTATCTATTTATTTCTGCACCTATTTATGTGTTTATTTATCTATTAATTTATTTATTTATGCACCTATTCCTTCATTCATTCATTGACTTATGTATGTATATATGTTTGCATTCTCTGATTATTCTAATGACCCAGTTATAATATTCTTTCGTTGTCCTCTCTTGTGTAACTGTATAGTGACACCTCTACCACCGGCACCACTTATACCCCCTCCCTACCCATGCCCCTTCACACACACACACACACACACACACACACACATCCACACACACACACACACACACACACACACACACACACACAACAACACCCACGATCGTTCGGTTGGAGCTCTAGCCCCCCCTACAGCCCACAGTGATCGACCAACATCAGGGTCATTGTCAGACAACCTTCCAGAGTAGGCCCTGCACTGCAACTGGGACACTGCGGTAGCGTTCAGTGGTACCTGCTCTGAGCCGACATTCGTAGGTCACCACGTACACCTCCCTAAAATCAAATGGACACAACGTAGTTTTTGCTTGGGTTCCCAGCCATGTGGACATTCGAGGTAACGAGATGGTTGACCCAGCTTGCTAAGAATGCCACAAGGGAAAAGTTGATCAGGTTTACTGTTCCTGACACTGATCTGAAACCCCCAAACACGGGCCTTTGTCAAAGACCTCTGGCAAGAGGAATGGACCTTGCAGACGGATAACAAACTGTATAAAATCCATCCAAACGAGTTTTATCATGTTCCAGAGGCGGCCGTAAAGAAGAAATAGTCCTGTGCCGCTTACACTTGCACGATGTGAGACATAAAACACTTTACAGCAGAGTCCATGAAAACCCTGTTCAGAGATGTCCCACCTGACGTGATCTTTCAGTTTCTGAAAGAGATTAACATTTTTCATCTGATTTAAGATTTTACGGAAGAAGATTTTTAACGAAGTTTCTGGTACGTTTTTAGAAGATGTGTCAATGACAGTGCCCGT
>JADBJO010003386.1:156058-166058 GCA_016801955.1 Conus betulinus
CGATTCTAGACAACAGAAAAGGAACTGTCAAACTCGGGGAAGGGAGGGGGGAGAGAGGCTAGGGCGGGGGTGTGTGTGTGTGTGTGTGTGTGTGTGTGTGTGTGTGTGTGTGTGTGTGTGTGTGTGTGTGCGTGTGTGTGTGTGTGTGTGTGTGTGTGTGTGTGTGTGTGTGTGTGTGTGTGTGTGTGTGTGTGTGTGTGTGTGTGTGTGTGTGTGTGAGAGAGAGAGAGAACTATCGCCCCATTTTAACAGACTTTCAGTTCAACCATTGCCCACTTTTTGCCTTATTTCCCTTCATCGCCTCCCTCCAAACCCCGTGATATTCTATACACGTTCTCGCGCGCGCGCGCGCGCACGCGTGCTTGCACACACACACACACACACACACACACACACACACACACACACACACACACACACACACACACACACACACACACACACACACACACACACACACACACACACACACACACACACACACCTCTCTCTCTCTCTCTCTCTCTCTCACACACACACACACACACACACACACACACACACACACACACACACACATACACACACACACAAATGCACATACACGGACGCGCGCGCGCGCGCAATAGTACAGAAAAGGTGATACAATCTCGGTCAAAAAATAAAAATAACATGAAAAATAAGAAAGAATGATAAAGAAAAACGAAAAACGAACAGATCAAATGCAGAAGAAGAACTTCATTTCAGGCTTCCGTTGAAAATGTCAAGGCACAGCATGGTGAATGCATTCTGGAACAGTTACGTTTACAGCCAGTGAAATGTGATATTGTGTCGTTAATTTCAACAAAACAGATATTTTTTTTATAGCGCTGGATCAATAGTAGGGACGTCAGTTGTAAGCACCAATTTACAGAGAAACCTCGTTCTGTTCAAGCCTACGACAAAGTTTACAACGAAGCTAAAGTTCAAAGTCACGTCAACGTTCACAAGATGGCTAACGTTAAAAGCCACGACAACGTTCACAACATGGCTAACGTTCAAAGGCACCACAACGTTCTCAACACGGCTAACGTTCAAGGCCACGACAACGTTCACAACATGGCTATATTTCAAAGTCACGAAAACGATCACAGTACGGTTAATGTTCAAAGAGACGACAACGTTCACAACATGGCTAACGTTCAAAGACACGACAACGTTCACAACAAGGCTAACGTTCAAAGACACGACAACGTTCACAACATGGCTATCGTTCAAAGACACACGACAACGTTCACAACATGGCTATCGTTCAAAGACACGACAACGTTCACAACATGGCTATCGTTCAAAGCCGCGACAACGTTCACAACATGGCTATCGTTCAAAGACACGACAACGTTCACAACATGGCTATCGTTGAAAGACACGACAACGTTCACAACATGGCTAACGTTCAAAACCCACGAAAATGTCCACGATACGACAAACGATCAAGGCCACGATAACGTTCACAGTATGGCTAACGTTCAAAGTCACGATAACGTTCACAATATGGCTAACATCCACGGCCACGACAACGTTCACAAGGGAAGTTTAAAAGCCAAAACAACGCTCACAACACGGCTAACGTTCAAGTCCCCGACAACGTTCACAAGGGCGAACCTTCAGAGTTAATTTTTTAAGATTATTTATAAGGCTGCGGCGAAAAAAAAACGTAGACAAACGAATCACAGGACAAAGCATGAAGCGTTTCGTCCTCTTAGGTCTTCTTCAGGCGAGATGCACAACACTGCGTTTCGTCCTCTTAGGTCTTCTTCAGGCAAGATACACAACACTCGGGAAAAAACGAAAATGAACGAGCAATCACTTATCTTTATACAATTCGGCACAAGATGGGCGTTGAATGAAAGCGAAGCTGTGTCACTTTGCAGCTAGATCTAACTTCAAAGCTACGACAACATCACACAATGGCTGACATTCAAGACCACAAACACTTCCATTACACGACTAACGTTCAAGGCCACGACAACTTTCACAAGGGTAGCCTTCAAAAGCCAAGACAACTTCACAACATGGCTACAGTTCAAAGCCACGACGAAGTTAACTCGGCTAACGTTTCAAGGTCACGACAACGTTCACAACGCGAGTAACGTGCAAGAGCACGACAAAGTTCACAACGTGGCTAACGTTCAAAGTCACAAAAATGTCCACAGCGCGACTAACGTTCAAGACCACGGCAACACTCACAACAGGGCTAACTTTCAAGTCAACGACAAAGTTTACAACGTGGCTAAGGTTCGAGGCAACGACACCCGTTTACAACACAACTAGCGTTCAAGTCTACAGCAACATTCACTGTACGACTAACTTTCAAGGCAACGACAACACACACACAACACAGCTAACCGCTAAAACAATCGTGAACGGTCAACAGTATTTCACGTACGCCATAATGGCTGAGAATTATACTTGGCGAAAAGCCGACTGTAAGCTCTGATCGCTGTTTGATGGACGATTTGATGGCCACATCATTTACCATTTCATATTCATTATTGTTTTCGTATCCATTATTGCAGAGATCTCCTCAGATGTCTGTCTTACACCATACGCAACATGCTAGAGGTGCTGTGGTTCCTTTCTTTTGTCCATTCTGGACTTTAATGGCCTGCCTCTGAGCAACCGGCCCTCCATTGTGTTGGATAGGAGGGATTATTGGTGAGATACTTGTCTTGGACAGGGAATTATAGCCAGATACATGTCCACCCGCCACTGTACCCTGTAGAATGGTCTTAGACAGGGAGTCATGGCGAGATACTTGTCCACTCTCCACTGTACCCTGTACAATGGTCTTAGACAGGGAGTCATGGTGAGATACATGTCCACCCTCCACTATACACTGTAGAACGGTCTTGAACAGGGAGTCATGATACGATACATGTCTAACCCCTTTTAGATAGATAGATAGATTGACAGATAGACAAATAGATATGCATATATATATATATATATATATATATATATATATATATATATATAGATACATAGATAGATAGATAGATAGATAAATGTACATTTATAATGTGTGTGTGTGTGTGTGTGTGTGCGTGCGTGCGTGTGTGTGTGTGTGTGTGTGTGTGTGTGTGTGTGTGTGTGTGTGTGTGTGTGTGTGTGTGTGCGCGCGCGCGCGCGCGCGTGCGTGCTCGTGTGTGTGTGTATGTGTGTGTGTAAGGGGAAACAGTCAGAAGTAAACAGTTTACCAGTATTGCCAGTATTTAAAAAGGTCTACGTGTTAACCGTCTGGTTAGATATCTGCACGATTCCATTTAAACATGCAACATGTTCCTCAATTCTGTATCAACGTTGTAATTTGTTCAACAGTACATTTAATTATTTGTTGCGAGCGTTGCCTGTTTTACAAACGCATTGTAATGCTTTACGAATTATGTTATGAAATAAAAGGTGATTTTCTATGAATCAGCGCTCATCTTGCGTCAAATTGGTTGAAGATCAGTGAATGCTCGTTAATTTTTGTTGTCCTGAGTGTTGTGTATCTTGCCTGAAGATGACAAAGAGGTCGAAACGCGTCATGTTTTGTCTGTGATTTGTTTGTCTACGTCTTTTCGGCAGAGCCTTAAAAATACTTTCATAAATCTAACATTAACAATCATGTCATCATGTTTATGTGCCACAAATGAATCAGATAAACGCACATGTTCTCTATTCACACATCTTTATTCATCAAATCAATGAGAACATTAAAAAAAAAAAAAAATCAGGAAAAAGAAAGAAAGAAAGAAAGAAAAGAAAAGAAAAGAAAACGTGCACATAGTGACATTTCCAAAAGATGTGATCAATGCTATTTTTGTACGTGCCACAAAAACCCGACAGTCGTTATTTTCAGCCTGTCCAATCTCTTTTAAAACAACATGTGTACACAAACACCTCTGTGTTATTTTGAGCTAAAATCATTGCAGCTTTATATCACGTCTCACGCACATGAAAAAAAGAAGATTTCCACTCGTTATGCATCTATTCTGATGCCCCATTCATCTCTGCCTTTTGGTCGAGAATTGTAGGCAACAAAAACATAAGACAACTTAGAACCTCTTATTAATCAAGTATAAGATAAAGTTTAGTTGTTTTTGTTTCATATTAGTTGATTAACTACAGACGTATGAGATTAGTTTTGGATTTTGTTTCATGTTATTTATAGCCTAACAGACCGCAGATTACATATAACAGCAGTTATCATATCAAAATCTTTTCCATACAGGTATGCCAACAAAATGATTTCAAATAAGCTGAAAACAACATGAATGAAATGACTTCAGTTTGTTTTTTCATTAATGCAGAGTCAGAAATGTTGGGCTCTTGTAGCTCCAGCAAATCGTGGCACAACTGACATTGTCTCTGTCCTTACGTCAGATCCAGGGAATATGCCGTGAACAGAACCAAGTTCTCTTTGTGTCGATTTGACCAACGCGTTTGATGCCCTGAGCAGGCCAGAGTTTAGAAAGATCCTTGAAAAGCAAGGCTGTCATCCAAAGCTCTTTGCCATGATTATTCAGTTCCACGAGGCCCAGCGCAGCCAAATCAGACATGACAGTGACTTCTCACAGCTCTTCTCCATTGCGAATGGTGTGAAACAGGGATGCGTTTTTGCACCCACCCTGTAAATGATGTATGATGCTACTACAGACTGGGTTAACAAGCATATGAGCCAGCTTCTTCAACATAAAACGGTTCTAGGTCCACTCGAAAACAACTGAGCATGCAACGCATTTTAGAGAGCTGATCTTCTCTAACGCTGCTGCTATTGTTGCCGACATTGAAACTGTACTGCACTGCAGTGTGTGTGCGTGCGTGCGTGCGTGTGTGTGTGTGTGTGTGTGTGTGTGTGTGTGTGTGTGTGTGTGTGTGTGTGTGTGTGTGTGTACGTGTGTGTGTGTGTTGAGTGTGTGTGTGTGTGTGTGTGTGTGTGTGTGTGTGTGTGTGTGTGTGTGCGTGCGCGTGCGCGCGCCCGTGTGTGTGTTAGTGTGTGTGTGTGTGTGTGTGTGTGTGTGTGTGTGTGTGTGTGTGTTTGAGTGTGTGTGTGTGTGTGTGTGTGTGTGTGTGTGTGTGTGTGTGTGTGTGTGTGTGTGTGTTGTGTGTGTGTGTGTGTGTTTTGTGTGTGTGTGTGTGTGTGTGTGTGTGTGTGTGTGTGTGTGTGTGTGTGTGTGTGTGCGTGTGTGCGTGCGTGTGTGCGTGCATGTGTGTGTGTGCGTGTGTGTATGCGTGTGTGTGTGTGTGTGTGTGTGTGTGTGTGTGTGTGTGTGTGTGTGTGTGTGTGTGTGTGTGTGTGTGTGTGGAGGAGAGAGAGAGAGAGAGAGAGAGAGAGAGAGAGAGAGAGAGAGAGAGAGAGAGAGAGAGAGTGACACATTTTTATTGCCATTAGCAATTAAGCCCTGTTGGCAAGGAGGGTTAGAATTACTGCATCAAGAGGCATCGATAAAGACATGAAAGATAAAAAAGAATATTTAATTTAATGTCTGTTCACAAGGATAGTGATTTTAGACACCATGCAAAAGTTACCCCCTCCTCGCCCTTCAAAAATAAGAACAAGTGAAATAAAACTTCAAAGTAATCTTCCAATAGTTGTGGATAGAATAACTTTTGCAATTAAGATAATGTCAATTTCTTCATCATTTAGAATGTCCCTTGTGTTATCATACTTCAGAAAAAAAAACTCCATATTATTCATTCGGTATCTAGCGAGCAAAATTGGGCATTCTAATAGTAAGTGATGAATTGACAGTTTAAGATTGCAAATACAATTAACTTTTACGTACTTAGCTTTCCACGAGTTTAGTCGTATTTTGTACAGTAAACTAATTATAGGTCTACTATATGTCAAGACTTTAGATCTAGAAGCAGATGGGTTAGTACAAGTGGATTTTTCCAACAGGGAGTACATTTCATCTGCTGATAATGCTAATTTCTCATTTGAAACTTTGTCAGAGTTATTGAAAGCTCCTCGTTTAGCAGCTCTATCAGCAACCTCATTCCAAAAGAGCCCAGAATGAGATGGCACCCAGCAAAAGTCAATACCAATACCTTTTATAGCAATACGATGAATTAAATACTTAATTTCAAAGACAATATCGTTACGACTGTTGCAGCTATTTTGCTTGAGCGTTTGTAAAACTGATTTTGAATCAACACATAGTAAGATGTTATAAATGGAATAAGGTAGATCACAAATGAATTCTAAAGCTTGCATTATGCGTACAATTCAGATGTAAATATTGAAACACCTTTGCCTAAATGATATGACTTTTCTATTCTGAGTGAAGGAATAACAAAACCTGCACCCACTGTCTGACGTTTCTAAGACGGAGCCATCAGTGAAAATTTTTAGATGATTTGAATATTTTGAATCTAAATGAAGGCGAACGTCAGTAACTAATAAATTCTCTTCTTCATTTTTGTTGTAACTGCTGTATTCTATATCAAACTTTGCTTTTCTTTGTTCCCATGGTGGTATCATTGGTATATTAGGCATGACTGAAATATTGTGAATGTCTATTTTGCTTTTACTCATAACGTCTTCAGTAAAATTCCTGATAGGCTGAAGAAGTGTTATGTTTTTTGCTCTCTTTGGGAACTCTGTTTCTGCATTTAAGAATATTTCCTCCTGTGTATTATTAACGATAGACAGGCTTCTGATTACATATTTCGAAACTGCTAATTTTCGATGTTCTGTTAATGACATGTTGCTCTCTTTATATGTTCTATGAGTGTTAGAGTGCATAGGGACACCAAGAGCTAGCTTGATAGCCCTACTATCTATGCTTTGTAATTTATTTAAAAGAGTATTTGAAGCACTGAAATACACCTCTTGCCCATAGGAGAGTACTGATCGAACTAAAGAAATTGCAAGGTGTAGTAATAATGTTTTGGTATTTTGGCTCCATGTCTGTTTATTTATGATTTTTAAAAAATTAAATCTTTTTTGCTTTACAAATCAAATATTCAATATGAACTTTCCAATTTAATTTTGATGTTAAATGTACACCTAAAAACTTAACAGACTGCTTATAAACAAGAGGGTTCCATCCAATACTAACTGAGGAAGAGTTTCAGGATTTTCACCATTATTAAAAAGCATAAGATAAGTCTTTTCAAAAGACAAGTTCAATCCATTTTCTTTCATATATTGATTTAGATTATTAAGTTCTCTTTGGTATATGTTCTGAACATAATGAACAGTTCTTTTGTTAGTATGTTTCCTCAAAGATGTGTTGATCCAAATAGCTATATCGTCTGCATATTGCACAACATTTTGTTGTTTTTGATAGACAGTTTGGTAGATCGTGAATTAATATATTAAACAATAATGGAGCTAGTACAGATCCTTGCGGAATGCCTATATCAATTCTTTTCGCTGAAGAGTAGACATTTCCCAGCCTGACTTGTATTGACCTATCTGATAATAAATTGCTTATGTAATGATAAGTTACACCTGTTGTTATTCCAATTTTTTTTTCAATTTATATAAAAGTCGTGCATGCCAAACACTATCATAAGCTTTTCGTACATCAAAGAATGTGGCAAGTGTACTTTTTCTTTTAGAGAATTGTTTTTTTTTATTTGAGTTGTAAGTTTAACTAAGTTGTCTGTTGTGCAACGTCCTTTCTAAACCCAGCTTGACATGTAGGAATGATATTTTGTTTTTCACAGTGATAAAATAATCTTTTCTGTATAATTTTTTCTAATAATTTACTGGCATGAGAAGTTAAAGCTATTGGTCGATAACTATTTATATCTGATCTCGGTTTACCTTGCTTTGGAATAGGAACTGCAATTGACTGCTTCCATTTTAGGAAAGCTTCATTTAACCAACATTTTTGGTAAAACGAAAATAACAATTCTTTCCAATTAAATGGTAATGGATCAGAAGCTGGTAAGAAATGCCATCCAAACCAACAGAAGAATTATTTGAAGAAAATGACTCCAGTGCTTCAATAAATTCATCAAACAATTGGTGCATTAAGATAGTGTGTATTATTAGGATTTAGGTCAACATAGGAATCTGTACTTTCCTCCTTATTTCTGTAATGAATACTATCAGCATCCAGATTTGTGGATAAGCTGTTGCTAGTAAATGTGTCAAGAAACAGTTCAGCTTTTTCTTTAGACGTTAGAAATTGCTTATTCTCTGTCCTTATGGGAAATTGGTAGCGTGAATCCATTTTCCATTTCTTTCACCTTTGCCCAGACTCTATGTAGATCTTTTGATTCATGTACTTCAGTATTGCAAAAGTTAGTCCAGTAGTTTTTCTTGGCTCCGGCCACAACTTTATTGCTGTGAATTTTAGCTCTTTTCATATCTTGAAAATGTTCTTCTATATTGTTGTCTATATCATTAGAAGAATAATTGACCTGATCTTTCTTCTTGTCCTTTTCCTTTTGTTTTGCTATAACACCTTTTAACCACAGTTTAAAGAGATTCTTTTTTATGTGCCACAGCCTCTTCACACTCTTTTGTCCACCATATGTTTCCACTATGTTTTGGGTTTGATGATCCTTTCAAAATTGGAATAGACTCGGTAGCGGCATTTAAAATTGCTTCTGTTAGGTTAGAATAAAAGGTGTCAATACAATCATTTTCAAGGATCCGATATCATCTGTCATTAAGATACTTTGGAAAGACAACCAGTTAGCAAATTTATATTGAAACTTTGGTATTTTGTCTCTACACTCATTCTCGGTATATCTATCAACCTTGTCTTCCAAAATTATTTCAACTGGAATGTGATCACTTCCTAAACTATCCTCACACACTGACCATGTACAATTAATTGCTAATTCTGGTGAAATGAGTGATAAATCGACCGAAGTTGCTCTGTGATTGGGTACATCTGGTACTCTAGTGACAGAACCATCGTTTAATAAGTATAGATTTGCATCAGATATGTTTTCAATCAGACGGTTACTTGTAACTTTTTGTGCAACCATTCTCCCAGAACGGAGCATGTGCGTTAAAATCTCCCAAAATAATCCATTTTTGATTTTTTGTATCCAGTTGTTTGATCCAATCAGTGTTGTCGTTTATTGGACCATTTGGAAGATAGACAGACATAACATTAACATTTAGCTTGTTATTGACTTTGATCATAGCTCCTGTCCTGTATACAGCCTCTATTTCATTTGATATGTAAGTGGAGGATAGTTTGGAGTAATTCATGTCACGTCTTAAATATAACGCAGTTTGTACTTTCGTTGATGCTTTACAATCCTGAAGCAATGGAGGATAAAAATAGTTTTGTATCTTTGGCAACTTATTGCTTCGCACATTTAGAGACTGAAGTGCCAATACGCAATATGTATGATTTTGTAAGTGACGTTCTAAAAACACCAAATTGGTGTTTAATGATCTACAGTTCCATTGTAAAATCGAGAATTTAGACATGTCTTGTAATGGGATCAAATCAATACATAAACTAACAATATCAACAAAAGACTAAGTTACTCTGTGCAGAAGAGGAGGAAAACGAAGAGAAATGGTCCAAATGAAATCATACAATTAACAATTTTTTCAAATTTACAATGGACATCGCCCTCTCCTCCCAAACACACCCACACATACTTTCAAACACAGCGCACGCACGCACAATCGCATGCACACGCGTGCGCGTGCACACACACACACACGCGCGCGCACACACACATACACACACACACACATGTCCGCGCACCACACTAATACATTTTTTTTTACCATCAAGCCATGAGAGAGAGAGAGAGAGAGAGAGAGAGAGAGAGAGAGAGAGAGAGAGAGAATTCATATTTGCCTTCACTGTCTTTGGATAACTGTCGCTCCGTTTTTATGGTTCCTAACAATTAGTCACAGCTTTTCACATAACTGAACAGGGAATGACACGGATGTGGCGACGGATAGCCAAAATACCGACTGCTCCTGCTACCAATCAAAAAAAGTTATTACTTTTGATGCATGGAGGGAGGAAAGATGGCGAGAGAGGCTGAACGTAACAACTGA
>JADBJO010003386.1:171058-181058 GCA_016801955.1 Conus betulinus
GTGGCTGTGGACGGGGTGTCGCAATGAGCGGCGCGGGCGCAATGCCACTGAGATGACACAGAAGTTAGGACAACCACAAAAAAAAAACCAACAAAAAAAAAACAAAAACAAAAAAAAAAAAAAAAAAAAAAAAACGTTTAAAACACAATGCACCCCGCTGCAGAAAGGGGCACGTAGTTTCTGTGCCTGGGTGGCCCCGTGGTAAAGCACTGAGTCAGCAGCCACACGTTGCGAGTTCAAATCTCTCTTGGACCTAAAACACCAGTTTCCGTTTTTTGCTGCCCATCCTGACGAATTGTCATCCTGGTGGTGTCTGTGTAGTTATATAGGTTCATCCCCCCCTGCCACCCCCCCCCCCCCCCATCCCCCCGTATTCCACTTTCCCTTACGTCATCACTCCTACTTCTTGGTCCGTCTTGGGATGAGGATTTAGGTCTTGCATATCATCTTTGGTGGTTGAGCACGGGTCATCTGAGGTGTCAAAATCTGTGGTCGTATACGGGTGGTGGTTAACAGATGGAGGTGCCAGAGGTGTGATGACCCTTTTAGTACTGCGGCAACCATGACATTTATCATTATTTTTTAGTACAGACAGCCCTACCTGACAAACCTTTTGTACTGTGTCAGTCCAGACTGTTATTATTATTATTATCGTCATCATCATCATCATCATCATCATCATCATCATCATCGTCATCATCATCACCATCACCAGCATCACCATCATCATCACTGCTATTACTATCATTATAACTGCTCCCTGTGGATGCCAAGGAGTGACCGCAGTGTCTTCCAGGCTTCTCTTAACAATTCTTGTTTGTTTGTCAGTATGTGTGTCACCCTTGTCAGTGTGTGTGAAGGGTGCAGTGTATACTAGGAAAGTGTGTTTTATAGTAGGCCTCCCCCCCCCTCCCCCCTCCCTGTCTTTCCCTCTCTCTCTCTCTCTGTCTCTCTTCCCATATCCGTATTAGTTGTGTTCATCTTCTGTGTACCTGTTTGATGTGTGTGTGTGTGTGTGTGTGTGTGTGTGTGTGTGTGTGTGTGTGTGTGTGTGTGTGTGTGTGTGTGTGTGTGAACACTCTTCACTTTTTCTTTTGTTGTTGCTATCTTTTTCTTTCTGCCTGTCACTAACTCATTCTGCCGATGAAGACACTAAGTGTCGACACGTCCCCAACTTCATTTCCACCTGTAAGCTGACAATTTACCTTTTCTGCTGTTTCACCTATTATTATTATTATTACTATTATCATGACTATTATTATTACTATTATCCAACCCTGATATGGCCCTTTGCGGTCGGCTGGGCTTTAAGCAACATTACTATTACCATTGCTACTATCATTATTATTATCATTATTATTACTATTATCCTTATTATTATTATATTATTATTATTATTATCATTATTATCATTGTTATAAAACAGTCTTTAATGCTAAGGTTTCAACACCGTGTCAGCCCTGCTACCCTGATAGTTATTATCATTATTTCAAAAACAGACCACCCTTAATGCCAAGGCTTTAATAATGAGCCAGCTCTGATAGTTATAATTTTTGTTTTTTAAAACAGGCAGTCTTTACTGCTTCTTCTTCTTCTTCTTCTTCTTCTTCGTCTTCTGCGTACGTAGGCTGATACTCCTGCAGACACTCCCTATATGGACAGGCAAGTATTAATCCCATCTACCCATCAAAGGGAGTGGAGTTTTGTGTGTATGACCGTTTCTTTTTTTACCCCCCCGCCATTAAGGCAGCCATACTCCATCTTCGCGGAAGGTGCATGCTATGTGTAACGTGTTATCCATGCCAACGGCCAAACTGGCCTTCTCTTCCGAAAGTTGGTGATGGGATTTTACGCGTGTGCAAGATGTTAAGCGTGCGTTCACACACGGAACCTCGGTTTACCAGTCTTATTCGAAGGACTGTATGGGAAATGGAGTCAGAACTAATGTTAAACCAGAGGGAAAAATCCACTATACTGAAACGGCCCGGCAGAGATTCGAACCTACAACCCTTGGATTATGAGTCCAGCGCTCTACCAACCGATCTATTCCGGACCCCAGTCTTTTTAATGCCAAACTTGTGGCACTATGTCGAAGTTATCATTATTTGACAGCAGACAGTCCTTGATGCCAGACTTTGAGCATGGCGTGAACTCCCGACATTTCTTGTTGTCTGAACATACACCAAGCTCTACATGCCAAAAACTTTGAGTACTTTTTTTTGTCAGTTCTGACGGTTGTTATCGTCTCAGCTCATACAGACCTTCTCCCCTCCCTCCCCCCCCCCCCCCCCCCCCCCCCCCCCCGCACCACTCCCCTCTTGCAATAAAACAGCAAGCCTAAAGATAGTCTCAGTACATACACTCTTTCACGCCCTACTTTTAATGCTGTCTCAGCCCTGGAGTTATTACCGTCTTCATTCACACAGCTCTTTATTCCTGGTCTCGTTATTGACTCAGCCAGCTAAAACTCTTGATCCCATTCACCGTTAAAAAAAAAAAAAAAAAAAATGGCGTCGACTCAGTCTGGGGGGTGTATGTACCTCCTGTGGCAAAGAGGCAGAATCACAATCCTTTTAATAGATGAAATTCCCTTTGATCTAGTGTTCGATCCTCTGTTCTGAACTTCAAACCTCTCTGCTCATGACTGTTATTTTTCACCCCCCCCCCCCCCCCCCTGATTTTCCAAAATAATTATAAGACCACCCAGTTCTGTTCCCACTTGAGAATATGTATACTTCCCCCATTTGAAAGAAAAGAAAAAAAATGTTGGTATTGATTTTGGGAGTTGTCTGTGATATTTCCAATTTCCCAGACACTCCATCACAAACTTTTTTTTTTTCTTCAACCACCGGATGTCCACTTTGATCTTGCCTCGCTCCGTACCGACGCCGCCAGCTCTCCGGCGTACAAGACTTTGTTTGCCGAACTTTGTTGAAAATTCCCATGCTTTCACAGAATATTTACGGACGGTTCCAAGCCTGAGGAAGGAGTTGTTTGCTCCTCTTGTTGCTCACCGTCTCCCGCTCAAGAATGCTCAAAATCATCTTCCTTGTGACAGCTCTGTCCACGGTGCCAAACTGACAGTTCTGGTTCCGGCACTTACAGAGATGTTCTGTTTTCTCTCTGGCTCCTCATCTGGTCTGGAGGCCATTGCGGACCGTAAGCTAAACTACACTGATCTCCACGCACGTGCACACACACACACACACACACACACACACACGCACACGCACACACACACATGCACGCACGCGCGCACGCACGCACGCACGCACTCACACACGAACGCACTCACGCGCGTGCACACACACACACACACACACACACACACACACACACACACACACACACACACGCACGCACGCACGCACGCACACACACACACACGCACGCACGCACGCACGCATGCACGCGCGCACACACACACACACACACACACACACACACACACACACACACACACACACACACACACACACACACACACACACACACACACACACGCCTTGGGGTTGAGATATTTCTATGCTGTTCACAGTTAATCTGACGAAGATTTGTAATAAAACCAAAACTTGTGTGTGTGTGTGTGTGTGTGTGTGTGTGTGTGTGTGTGTGTGTGTGTGTGTGTGTGTGTGTGTGTGTGTGTGTGTGTGTGTGTTTTCTTTAAATGATTAAACGAGTGTTTTATCAGTCTACTCTGAACTCTTAACTTTAAAAAATTGTTAACTTTTCTAATCGTTATAACTTTGTACCTGCTGTAGTTTGCGTGTCGGCATTCGGGGTGATGAGGAGACTGATTATCTGGCAAAGGTCACAAATTAAATAATGAAAAAACCGTCATGATCATCTTTCCAAATGGAACCTCGGTTTATAGTCTCATTCGGAGGACTGTATGGGAAATGGAGTCAGAACCAGTGTTAACTCCGAGGGAAAAATCCCCCTGTACCGAAACGGCCCGGCGGAGACTCGAACCCGCAACTCCAGGATGTACCCAGATTACGAGTCCGGCGCTCTACCATTGAGGTATTCAGCCCTCTAAGCATGGAATTGATTTTGATAAAGGTCATAACCCTGGTATTGCCTCTTACGGTTGGCAGGGCTTTAGATGATATGAGCTGAACCTTAACTGAAGTCAGACAGCCAGGGTTATAATTATCACCTCTCGCACTGCTCTCTTCCTGTTTGTCTTTGGCACGGTCTCCATCCTGGCGATGGTCGTCTCAGCCCTTCCTGTCCTGCTTAGACACTGTCTGGACCTGGACAGTATCAACGTCTCAACTCATGGTCATCCCTTCCAGCTCCTCTCTCTCCCTGCTGATCTCAGTGTTTTCTCTCCCCCACTCTTCACCACCCCCCCCATCCCACCCCCACCCCATCCACACAACATCCTTCACACACCCTCTCCCACCCCCCCCCCCCCACTCACTCACCCCAGCCGACCTCCACCCTCCCTGCGTACAGCAGTGTGTGGAGGTTGAGATAAAAGACGGGGACCGGAATGGCTCAGTTGGTAGAGCGCCGAACTCGTAATCCAAGGGTTGCAGGTTCGAATCTCCGCCGGGCCATTTCAGTACAGGGGGATTTTTCTCTCGGGGTTTAACATTAGTTCTGACTCCATTTCCCATACAGTCCTTCGAATGAGACTATATACCGAGGTTCCGTGTGTGAACGCACGCTTAACATCTTGCACACACGTAAAATCCCATCACCAACTTTCGAAAGAGAAGGCCAGTTTGGCCGTTGGAATGGATGACACGTTACAACACATAGCATGCGCCTTCCCCGAAGATGGAGTATGGCTGCCTTAATGGCGGGATGGAAAACGGTCATACACACAAAACTCCACTCCCTTTGTTGGGTAGATGGAATTAATACTTGTCTGTCCATACAAGGAGTGTCTGCAGGAGTATCAGCCTGCCTACGAAGAAGAAGAAGAGATAAAAGAAAAAAAATCTGGTGTCTGCGGCTTCGTCGAGGATTTTTATTGAAACATGAGGTAACGGTCTTCACAGGATGATGATGGGAAGGGGGAAGAGGTTGAGAAAGTTTGGAGGGGCAGAGGGCGGGGGGGGGGGGGGGGGAGGTACCCAATCCCCCCGCCCCCGAACCCGCCCCCCCCCCTCCACACACACACACACACACACACATCTACGAAGAACGTACAAGAAATATTGAAATTCTACTTTCTAAACCTAATAGAAGAAAAAGAATCATTGCTCGTTCTTCGTTTTCATTGTCCTGCACGTGTGTTTATCTCTCCTGAAGAAGACCTAAGAGGTCGAAACGCGTCGTGATTTGTCTTGCAATTTGTTTTCCCTGTTGTTTTGGCAGACTCACTAACAATTGTCTTTAAAACAAACTTAATCAGATTTCATACTGTTGGGAAACTCATTTGGAAATCAGGAAAATTTCATGCCTATGCACATACTATACGCACACTGGCACGGCACATACGCACACATATATGTTTACCTACCCCTGTGTGTGTAAATGATTATAAAGACGCTTAGATACATAAATTGATAACAACCCTCCACCTCCTCTCGCTGTCTAAGGAATGCCTGCAGAGCCGGAATGTGGTGGCAGGAACTCTATGACAATGAGATGCCCGGGAATGTGGTGGCAGGAATTCTATGACCATCATTAGATGTCTGGAATACCGGTCCCTCTGACCTTTGTACGCCGCTAGAGGGAGCCACATTGGTTTGACGGCGCAGGCCGGTAGGGGGCGTGAGGTGCCGTTCTGATCCGATCTCTTGATTAGCAGGAAGGAAAGGTCAATTACTTTGTCGGATCCATCTCTGTTTATCTGTCTGTCTGTCTGTCTGCCTGTCTGTCTCGCTGTCTGCGTGTCTTCGTCCTTGTGTGTGTGTGAGTGTGTGTGTGTGTGTGTGTGTGTGTGTGTGTGTGTGTGTGTGTGTGTGTGTGTGTGTGTGTGTGTGTGTGTGTGTGTGTGTGTGTGTGTGTGTGTGTGCGTGTGTGTGTATGTGTGTGTGTGTAAGTGTGTATATGTGTGTATATGTGTGTATATGTATGTGCGTGTGTGTGTGTGTGCGTGCGTGCGTGCGTGCGTGAGTGCGTGCGTGCGTGCATGTGTGTTTGTGTTTCTGTGTGTGTGTGTATGTGTGTGTGTGTGTGTGCGTGCGTGCGTGCGTGTGTGTGTGTGTGTGTGTGTGTGTGTGTGTGTGTGTGTGTGTGTGTGTGTGTGTGTGTCCACACGCGCATGAGAGCGTGAGGGGTGGGGAGAGGGAGATAGGGAGGGAGGGAGGCACACACACACACACACAGGCAGAGGGAGGAGACAGCGAAAGGACACGAAACAGAGCGATGAAGGGAGGGTGGGAGAAAAGGGGGGTAGGACACGGAGGTAGGGAGAGAGAGACTATGAGCAGGCGAACGAAAGGAGAGAGAGAGAGAGAGAGAGAGAGAGAGACAGACAGAGAGACAGAGAGAGACAGAGAGAGAGAGACAGAGAGAGAGAGAGAGAGAGAATGAGACAGACAGACGGACAGACAGTGACATTCAGATAGACAGGTACAGAGACAGACAGACAGACAGACAGACAGACAGACAGACAGCTAGTATCAGTCCATATTTGCATGTCCTCTAAGGGATGGTTTTGAAAGATCAGACAGACCTGACAACAGGCATGTGGGGAATCAACATCTGTGCCTACAACCACGACCGTTGCTGCTGACACACTCACACGCTGACTTCTCAAGGTCTCCGAGTCTTGTCACTGCTCTAAAAACCCTTGGCTTTTTGTCACTGCTCTAAAAACCCTTGGCTTTTTGTCACTGCTCTAAAAACCCTTGGCTTTTTGTCACTGCTCTAAACACCCTTGGTTCTTTGTCACTGCTCTAAAAAACCCTTGGCTTTTTGTCACAGTTCTAAAAACCCTTGGCTTTTTGTCACCGCTCTAAACACCCTTGGCTTTTTTTGTCACTGCTCTAAAAACCCTTGGCTTTTTGTCACTGCTCTAAACACCTTTGGTTTTTTGTCACTGTTCTAAAAACCCTTGGCTTTTTGTCACTGCTCTGAAAACCTTGGCTTTTGCCACTGTTCTAAAAAAAAACCTTGGCTTTTGCCACTGTTCTAAAAAAAAAAACCTTGGCTTTTTGTCACTGCACTAGACACTCTGGCTTTTTGTCACTGCTCTAAACACCCTGGCTTTTTTCACTGCTCTAAAAACCCTGGCTTTTTGTGTCACTGCTCTAAAAACCCTGTCTTTTTGTCACTGCACTAGACACTCTGGATTTTTGTCACTGCTCTAAAAACCCTGGCTTTTTGTCACTGCTGCTAAAACACCCTTGGCTTTTTGTCACTGCTCTAAAAACCCTTGGCTTTTTGTCACTGCTCTAAACACCCTTGGCTTTTTGTCACTGCTCTAAACACCCTGGCTTTTTGTCACTGCTCTAAAAACCCTTGGCATTTTGTCACTGTTCTAAATACCCTTGGCTTTTTGTCACTGCTCTAAACACTCTTGGCTTTTTGTCACTACTCTAAAAACCCTTGGCTTTTTGTCACTACTCTAAAAACCCTTGGCTTTTTGTCACTGCTCTAAACACCCTGGTTTTTTGTCACTGCTCTAAACACACTGCCTTTTTGTCACTGCTCTAAACACACCCCAGCTTTTTGTCAATGCTCTAAACACCCTGGCTTTCTAGCACCGGATTACAGCCCAAACATCAGTCGTGCCAAACAGGTTAAGAGCAGTGCCCGTTTGGGAACAAATCATGTCATGAATGTAAATTGACACACTGAGTCAGGAAATAACCCCATGAGAGAGAGAGAGAGAGAGAGAGAGAGAGAGAGAGAGAGAGAGAGAGAGAGAGAGAGAGAGACAGAGAGACAGACAGACAGACAGACAGACAGACAGAGGGAGACAGAGACAGACAGACACAGACAGACAGACAGAATGCAGTAGAGCACAGAATCAACAGTCTTTAACACCCAGGCGCTTTCCCTCTCTCTGTCGTCATTGTTTGAACAAAATAACTATTTTGCAGACCACAAAGCGAACATGGAATCAATAAATCGATCAAAAGTGATAATTTCTTCGTGTTCAGAGTAGTGGGCCTATCTTTTTGACAGCCATTGTATTTTCAAATGGAGCGAGTACAGCCACGTGACAAACAATGGCGCCGTTCATTATTTAATGCCGATGGTTTCTCGAAACACGATGCCGAGAAAAAGGTCACATTCAAATGTTATAAAACAACAACAACAACAACAACAACAACAACAACAACAAACAAAAAAACCTCTCGAAACAACTTGAAAACACGTTTCGGACAACAGAATTTTGAACATTGAACACACACACACACACACGCACACGCACGCACGCACGCACGCACGCACGCACACACACACACACGCACGCACGCACGCATGCATGCACGCACACACACACACACACACACACACAACTTGAGTTTGCGAGCTAGTTCCGGGTTGGTTGTTCCGTGTGCCATTCTTCAAACTCGGCTGACAAATCATAGCGTAGGCCATAGCAGTTCGACAGCGAACCTCCCGTAGTAAGTTGAGTGAATCGTGTGTGTGTGTGTGTGTGTGTGTGTGTGTGTGTGTGTGTGATAGGACAATAGTGAAGGACCATAGTACTTTGGTCCTTATCTAGACTGACCCTCTACATACGACATAGCTATATTGCATCGTACTGTATAGTACTATACAGCAGTATACTGTAGTATACTATACCCTGTGATGTTGTGCTGTGCTTGTGTCCCATTGCAATGTATTGCATCGTTTTGTACCGTACTGTACTGATCACGGCAAACACTCTATGGCTGCACACCAGAAATTCATACGCCACGGCCTTGCTTTAAGGAGCTGAGTATTCATAACCTGGCGCAGTTAAATTGTTTTGAGAGTTTGTATTGTGTCAGAAAATGGATTCTCCTCATTTTCTTACATCTGGCCATCAAGGTACAAGGCAGGTGGTCCAAGCAGACCGAGTCATAAAATCAAAGGAATGGGACTATTTTGGCGCTTCCAGCTGGCGCAAACTAGGGTCATGGGTGAGTGTGCAAAAGGCCTGAAATGTGACGTCAACTAAGGGGAAAAGGTCATGTATTTGAAGATCGTGATTTCATTAGTGACCCCCCCCCCAAAAAAAAAAAAAAAAAAAAAAAAAAACAAACAAACAAAAAAAAAAACTCAAGGGAATCAATTGGTGTGGATTTGTTCTTTGGATCAATCATCAGTTTGACTTTAAAACGCTAGCTCAAAATTTATGGCCGGCCCTCAAAATGCATACATGGATTGTATGGTGTTTTTTTAGTGCAAAATGCTAACTGTGGCCTATGGGCCTGTATTGTTGCCGTGCGCACAGCCGTGTCGCCCATTCCTGGTGTCTTCTCACAGCAACTGAATTATGGATGGCAGCGTTACAGGCCGTGACTCGCATGGTGAGGCTTATCACAGTCCCCCCCCCCCCCCCCCACCTCCCCCAGTAACCACCACCACCCCTCCTCGCCTACCCCCCTCCACTGCCTGCACACATGTTTCGTCGCCTCCCCTCTACCTCCCGTCCCTGTCCTCCTATAATCTGCACCGTCTCTGTCTCCATCTATCCTCCTCTGTGTGTGTGTGAGAGAAAGAGAGAGAGAGAGAGAGAGAGAGAGAGAGAGAGAGAAGCAGAGGCAGAGGCGTACAGACAGACAGACCAGACAGACTGGCAGATAGGCGAAGAGACAGACAGAGAATGAGAAACAAGACAGACCGACAGACAGACATAGAGAAACAGAGCGAAAGAATGGGGGAAGAGGAAGAGAAAGAGAAATGGGGAAGGGGGGTAGAGAGGGGGAAAGCAGGTGGGGGGAAGTAACGAGAGAGAGAGAGAGAGAGAGAGAGAGAGAGAGAGAGAGAGAGAGAGAGAGAGAGAGAACGACAGAGAGAGAGAGAGAGACAGAGAGAGACAGAGAGAGACAGAGACAGAGAGAGAGAGAACGACAGAGAGAGAGAGAGAGAGAGAGAG
>JADBJO010003386.1:217310-247223 GCA_016801955.1 Conus betulinus
GGATAGGGATAGGGGAAACGTGGGGGAGTGGGAGGAGGTTAAATCCAGGATTTGAAGTCCTCCAGCGAGGCCGATGCCACTGCCTCAGCTGGAAGATTGCTCCACTCTCTCCCAGTGCACGGAAAGAAGCTGTTCTTTCTGTAGTTCCTGCAGCAGGATTCTACTTGGTACTGCAGCTCATGGGAATTTCTGGTGTTGTACTGGTGGGTGTAACGCAGAGGGGTGTGCGCAGAGTCGATTCTGATGTCGCCGTGGTGGAAACTGTTAAAAGGTGGCTAGCCTTATTTGCTGATGTCGCTGTTCTAAAGGAGCCCATTGCAGCTGATTGTACAAGGCACTTACGCTGGACGTCTGGCTGTAGCGATTTACAACCCAGCGCGCCGCCCTTCGTTGAACCTTTTCAAGTGCCATCTTGTCACCTTCTTGCTGGGGATCCCACACCTGGCAGGGCGTACTCTAGGGTCGGGCGCACAAGGGTTTTGTGGGCTTTCTCTTTGGTTCTCACAGAGACTAGTTTCAAGTTTCTCTTCACAAAGCCAAGGGTCTTAGAAGCTTTGTTTACGATATTGTTAATGTTGGGTTTCCATTTCAGATCTGTGTACAGGGTGACCCAGAGGTATTTTTCCTCTTTGGTGGACTGGAGGTTTTGGCCATGCAGATGGTATGTGGCCTTGTGCAAAATGGAGAGTATGACACTTGTCCGGATGGACTATAGTCAAACAAACACATGGACGAACAGTAACAAATACAAATTAACTTTGTTTGTTTCCAACTGTGTGTTAAAAGTGTTACTTTGCACATTGTTTTGTGTGTTGTTTGTAGGGCCTATTTCGTCTTATCAGTCTCATAATTCAGGCCTATGACCAAAGGTAGAGGGCGAGGAATCAGACTACCAATTATCGATCAACCAAACAAACATTTAAAGGATATAAGTGGGATGAGATTGATGAGAATCCCGAAACACTCTCCGCGAATCAGCATGCTGGATGATAACTGGAAAAAGATGATGAAAGGCATTTATGTTCCCAGACTTTAATATTCTTAAATTGTACAAGCTATAAAGTATTGTTACCTTGAATCAAACAAAATGGCGCAGTGTCTCAAATAATGAAAGTAATCATAACTAGCAAGTTGACGCAGAGACAAGTAAAATAGTTGCACGCTAAGGCTCAATTGGATAAACAAGGGGATGATCTCCTCAGATGTCAAGCAGTCGAGCTCAGAATTTAAATGCCAGTGCAGCCTTATTGACTTCCTCAACGAACTAAAACGAGCAACATTCTTTGATTCTCGGATTGACTCTCGTCCTAATTTTAATTCCTGGATCTGCTCAGCCAAACCACAATTGTATGTAGACTGAGACACCTGGCTCTGCTTTTACTTGTGTTGATAATTGGATTTGTCGTGCATTCGTGCATTTCTCAGTGTACTGGTGAAATGAGATCCAGTGGAGATTGAGAATGTTTTCAAAGAAGTACTCTTGAAACGGAGCACTCTTAACTTTACCAACAGCAAACTAAACAGAAAGAGACGGACTCTCCCCTTTTTTCACACACAGTTGAATCATAAAGCTGTGGTTTGAGGGTATAATTTGGCAGTGTACGTGACAAAATGAGGAATTCAAATAGACAGAGAAGTAAAGCTCCAACCAATCCAGCCTGCAGTGGAAAAGGCAGCCAAAACATGAGAAATGCCAAGAAAGTGTCGAGCACGGCATCCAGACCATTATGTGGTAGCACCAAGAACAATGTAAAGCTGACATTCAAAAGACTGCTGTTACAGAAGGAGTAGATGTAAAGTGCAAAAAGGAAAACGCAGGTGACTCAGACAGTGATATTATCATAGAAACTGACAGTGACAGTGAAGGTTCACCAAGTGGAGGGAAGATGATAAGCCATACATGCTCAGCTGAAGGTGAACCTTTTTCATCAACACCAGTAAACAAAGTGACAAAGAGATCTGGTCAGATAATGAGCATAAATCGGAGAAGAAAGTGTAAACAACTGATTAAAAATGCCAAGGTATCATTACTAAAGAGCAAAGGACCCAGAAAGAGATTGCGGTATGTATTATGACTATTGGTAAGAAGCTTTGTTTAACAGAGTGTATTGTAGGCATATTGTTGACAAGTGCTTAGATATTGTGCATCATTAGCTGATGAAGATTGACCTTCCGAAGATATTATTTGACCTTTTCGCAAGATTTTTGTGTTGTTGAAATACTGCTTCTAGTGTGTTTCCTGCTTAGTTGGTGACAATCATTTGTGAAGAATCAAATGTTCTTTGGTTTAAAATCTGTATAATATTGTGATGTATAAACAAATTACAACTAGTGTATTACTTTGCCTTTATACACTTCATCATATAAAGTAAAACAGAAGTGAAAATATACTTAGAGATCAAATGACACTAAACAAAGAAACACAACAAGAGCAACAGCAATAGCAACACCACCAAAGGAGAAAGTATAACTGGAACTATTTTTGACGGTACTCCTGTTTGAAGATTTACAAAAATTACTGAATTGTCGCAAGACTGGTCAGACAAGTGGAATCTGTATTTTAATGTTGAAAAAATGTTAAGTTTTGCATGTTGGCAAAAAACAATCCGGAACATGAATATAACATGAAAATGGATGGTGGAATTAGGCTGGCACAGAAATGTGAGGAAGAAAAGGATCTTGGTGTAATCTTTGATAAAGATTTACTTTTCGATACTCATATATTCAAAAGAGTACAAATAAAGCAAACCAAATGATCGGATTAATAAAAAGAACTTTCATTTACCTAAACAAAGAAACATTTCTAAAATTATATAAAGCTATGGTTAGACCACATCTTGAATATGGCAATATAATCTGGTACCCACACTTGAAAAGACAATCAATAGCAATCAAAAGAGTACAGAGAAGAGCTACAAAAATTTTGTAAGAATGTACAAACATGCCTTATACAGATAGATTAAATTACTTAAATTTGCACTCTTTAAAAGGTAGATGTATTAGAGGGGATTTGATTGAAGTGTTCAAAATATTTCACCAACAAACGGACATACAGTGGGACTATTTTTTTGAAGCTGCTAAAACAGATAGAACAAGAAATTCGGAAGGTAAGATATTTGTTAAGCAGTGTCATACTAATATGGGGAGATTCACATTCAGTAACAGAGTTATTGCTAACTGGAACAATTTGCCAATTGCACTTAAATTTGCTAAAAAATACTAATCGGAAATCGGAAATGAGATTGCCCCCTACATTTTATATTATTTGCATAAAATCTGTAGTTTTTTCAGCAACTTTTTTCCTCCCCACATTTTTCGTTTGGTTTCCTTTACTACTCTTTGCTGGCTGCTTCGGGGGTGCTATTGGATTCTTTTTTTTTGCACCCTTGGTGGTGAGAACACCACGGTATTATGGACTGTGGTGTGTCTCTATCTGACGCCGGGAGCGCAGATACAGCCAGCGTGTCTCCCTGATGAGTTTCCGACCCAGCGGACGAAAGGCCTCGGAGCAGGCAATACAAATATATCTGCCTTTAAAAGGGATTGCGATGGTTCCCTTATGCAGCCAGTGAAGAGTTTTCATATTTTCTTAATTTCATGTTCCCAGTTTTTACATCTTCAACCTCCTGCTGCTCTCCCCCCCCCGCCCTCCTTAAGTTCAAAGTTCTGCCAAGTCATTACTATGAAGACAATTTAGTTTGTTGGCCTGCGCTTGTTTTTTCCCCACTATTAGATTGTTCGTCTTTGTATTGGTCTGACTTTATTCAAGTTTAAAAGGCTGTGCCAGTTTTGAATAAAAGTTACTCTGTGTTAGGTTTCCTTACGGGAGCAAAGACTACCCCACATTTTTACTGTTTAAAAATACTAATGTTTTTAAGAATTTGCTGGACGAAGACTTGAATTTTAAAGTACAGTTTAGAAGCTTTGATGAATAAGCAGGAAAATTTATTTAGCATGCATTTCAACCCTGTTTTAAGTATAATAACAAGAGGGGACATTTAAAGGCTTAACGGCCTATAAATTACGTCCCTACCACTACTACTACTACTACTACTACTACTACAAGTGTGTGTGTGTGTGTGTGTGTGTGTGTGTGTGTGTGTGTGTGTGTGCTCGCGTGTGAGCATGCGCGCACATATGTGCCTGCGTGCGTGTGTGTTTGTGTGCGAAAAGTGTCAGCTGAAGTGACTGGGTACACAATGTGAATTGCAATATTAATGTGTTAGGAATATTTGGATGTTTTGGCTAAACTGTTGTTCTGTTGCTTTGAAGTTTATGTATTTTATGATCCAACAAACAATTATAATCTGTGCAATAAAAAATGCGTAAATTCTGCCTGACAATTTGTACAGGAGGACAAGTGGTAGTAGGTTGTGGAACTGGAAGAGGAGGATCCAGGAATGTTATTTCCATCCAGAGTAGAAACTCCCCACATTGTCTGCATTATCTAGCTGGCATGTGCTGGCATTTTTTGCTGATATGTGTTGCCCCCAGGCTATAATTTTTTTGGGGGGAGTCTGATTTCTCAGTTCTCCTTTTCTTTCATAAGTCTTTTTTTTTTCAGACGAGAATGTGATCAGAGAGGGAATGATGTGGATTGTAGAATGTGAAATGTATGGAATCCTTGCCTGTCCACACCTAGTTGTGCCCTTGGAGTATATTGAATTGATGTGCAGTTGTGTGATCTCATGTAAAGTATTCTAGTGAACGGGGAAAATGCCTGATGGGAGATTAATCAGGTTTTGTGAATTTTTGGTGACTGTTGATTTAATTTTCTTTCAGCCTAATCAAAGAACCAGAAAGTGAACAGTCTGATTCTGAGTGGGAATCGCTGTCTGAGATGGAGGTTTTGGATGGAGATGGCAGCCATTCAGACAGAGACCGCAGTGCACTGGATGGAGCCTTGACTGTCAATGCGAATGAAGGTGGTGAGGAAGCTGAGGGACCCCACTCCCAGATTCCTCTCCAGGAGCAGCTGGAAAAGACCATTGCAGCTGGCAGTGCCAGAAACAACCTGTCTGTTTCTAATGTGAAAAGTATTATTTGGGTAAGTTTCCCTGTTTAGTTTCAGTTAAGACATAAATTGGAATCGTGTAATGTATTGTTACTGTGTTAGATGCTAAATTATCATTGATAATGGACATGTATAGATGAAGTCTCAAATCATTCATTAAGTTTACTTTAATTGTTTCTTTTAAAAGCTTATCGTCAAAGGCGCATCTTATTAAATACTAGCTGTACTCGCCACTCCACTGTCCTCCCTCCTCTCTGTCTCTTCCTCCATCCTCCATTTCTTCCTCCACCCTTTGTCCTCCTCCAACCCCACCCCATAACTTCATTCTTCCCACTCTCATCCTCCCAGCTTTATAGTCCCTGCTTTCCCCTCCTCCCTCCTGTTTTTCTCTTCCTTCCTCTGTTCTTGACACATGCTTCAAGTTCAAGTAGCAACATTGTTTCGCTTTGTTGTATAGTTTTTTTTATTTTATTTTATTTTTTTTTGCTGTCCCAACCTCAGCACCACCTCAGGGACAGTGCAGCCACACCACTCATTCCGACACCCTGTCCACAGCTGCAGCCCGGTTGGCCCTGCCGCAGCCCCGGCATCGGCAATCCACAGGGAGCTGTCAATGTCAAGTCGTCAAGAGGCAACCACCGGAGGAGACACTGCACTGCTGTTGAGTCACTTCGGTGGTGTTCAGTGGCACCTGTTCTGATCTAACATACGCAGGACACCACCTACTAAGCCCCTACTGACGACAATAATTGTTTATTCGCGGAGCCGGCGTGAGTGAGCTGTCCCTCTGGAGGGCGCCACCACATCCGTCCAACGACAGCCCCCATAGACTCGCCGATATCGGTGACCCCGATGGAACCAAACCAAAGCCAAGCCACAGACGTGGACAGGACATCAAAATTGAGGTCACCATGAGAGCAGGGCATGAAGGGCCACAGAATTTGAGACATTTTTTTTTTATGCTGATTGATGAGAATGAGGATGATTAAGATGATGCTACGGATTTCCATTTCGGTCTGAAACTACATGACAGGGCTGTACTCTACGCTTCCTTTCATAATATATCCCGGCGTCAACCAGGCCCAAGAGATACAGGCACCTGCAGTGTTGGTCAGGAAATTTGAGCAACACTCTCAGAAACGCCTGAGAGATACAGGCACCTGCAGTGTTGGTCAGGAAATTTGAGCAACACTCTCAGAAACGCATCCATTAAGTGGATGAAACTCGACTGTGTGGTCCCAGTCTTGCCAACTGAGTCCGCAGCAAACTCAACTCTGGGTAGGAGCGGGTCGGGGAAGAACCCACATGACTCTGATAGGATTCGAACCCCACGACCTCCCAGCCGGGAGTCCGCGACACTAACCACTTCGCCATGGCGGCTGGTGCTTTGTTGTATAGTCAATATATTTTGTTGCATTAAACATGCAATTAATGCTACTTACTAGTTCAAAAGGAATTCACTCAATCTACCCACTATGCCAGAGAGTTGTCATGATAAATTTGGTGACCAGGCAAAAAAACTGGATATGTACCAGGAACAAGAAAAATGGGACACTGTCAAACAGACATAGAGAAGGCACTCTCTATATTAGATTAAATTAGGGTATAGACAAATTTTATGGGGAAAAAGGAAGGAAGAAGACAGCACGTTCTTACTGAAATAAAACAAGAGAAAGCAGTCTCCAAAGATGTTACTTTACTGAACTTTAAAAAAAAAATCAGAACGCTTCTTTGACCTAATCCAGACAATAAAAGATAATTCTGCTTTTAGATTGAATTGTAATTCTTATGTTGCACTTTCGTTACATTTGTGTGCAGGAATTCAGAAAAAGAAGCACGATTTGTATTGAAATGCCCAGGATGTCTTTGTAATTGTCTGGACTGTGGTCATCATGATTTTCTGTATTTTCTCTCAAATCATTAATTCATTTGTGTTTAATGTTTATAACTAAATTAACCAGGTCTGTTAGCTTCTCATTGGGGATTGAATCTACAAATGACAAGTAACGTTATCTTTTCCCATGGATGTGAGAAATGGTGCTGACAGAAGATCTTCAGTGAAAAATCCAGGCATATGAGAGAGAATACTTGAAACAAATTCTTGGCACATTATATAAAGAACATGAAAAAAAAATTAGAAAGGAAAGGGGTTAGTTACCGCCAAGGACACAGACAAACAGACAAGACAAATGATTAAGTGTAGGCAGCAAGTCAAGGTAGCAAGTCAATATCAAAGCTGGCTGGCAAGCACCTGTCCTCACAGATCAGTGCTGCAATGTATCCTGCAATGGCCTTAGCCCCTATCCAAGATCATTCAACAGCTTACATTAGTGTAGGTATGTCCTAGAGGCAGACGAAAGAAACCCTGGACAACTCAGAAGCTGGGGTGGTCTCATCAGTTCAACAAATTTGCATAAGCATTCATCACAGCACCCCAGCAACCTGCTGTAATTGGACAATGGAAAAAAAATCAAGCAAAAAGTATATTCAAAGGCATCTGTTGCATGCTGCCTATACTTAATAATGACTTTATGTACACCTACAACAACTAGCATGCTCACTCTGTCCCAGTCCAAGCACCTTCAGTCTACAGGGAGAGTTCTCTCCAAAGTCCAGCTACATTAGAATTGTCTTCCAGAGACGACTATAAGTGCTGCTAGCAAATCACAGTGTTTGTGTCATTATGTCATTGTGTGATTGAGTGTAACTATGTAAGACACTGCCTTAAGAGCTTGGTTGAGTTGATTATTTGATTTGAAAGTGAGAATTTTTGTAAGTCTGAGAATTGTGAGATTTTTTTCTTTCTTTTCTTTTCTTCTCTCTCTCTCTCTCTCTCTCTCTCTCTCTCTCTCTCTCTCTCTCTCTCTCTCTCTCTCTCTTTTTTCTTTTTCTTTTTTTTTTTTTTTTAAGAAATGTCCTCAGCTTTCGCCCAGTAGCATCTACTTAGAAACTCTTCCTAGTATTCAAAAAAGAAAATTCAACATTTTGAGCACATGCACATTACCAAAGCTGTATTGTGTTAAAATTAACTCAATTCTTTCACTGGTTTAAACCTGACTGAAGCAGGAACTTCATTCACAGTGGGTGTGTGTAATCCAGAGCTTACAAAGTGAATACGTATCAGGTCTGAGTGACAGGCAGCAGACTGTGGCGAATAGAATAAAGACAGGGATTTTCAGTGTGTAGACTTGTGGGATGATATATAAGCAAGTTAGAATCAAAAAAGAAAGAAAAAGTAAATGATGATTATATTGTTGTTATTGTTTTGTGCTTCATATATTTATTTGCTGTGTTATATAAAATCCAACATCTTAATAAATAATCATCAGTATTGAATGTATTTGATAGATGTGTACCGCATTTTTCATGAGAAATATTAAATGATGCTGACTAGTGCCTTACAAATGCTCGTTCAGGCATTACGAATTATAGTAAAAGTAGACAGCTATTTTTGAGACTGTTGATCTGAAGAGTGTTGGTCTCTACTGTTGCAGACTGTGCTGACCCATGATTTGGTGAAAGAAATGCTGAAGACAAAGCTCCAAGCATGTGATGTCGAGGGGGGCGCGATGGTAATGTCATTGAACCGAAACTGACCCGCTCGAAGATGAAGGAAGTCCTCGAAAAGGGAAAAGTATGTGATCGATGATATTGATTAGATTACATCAATGATAGTGATGATGATACTGACAACTGATAAATAATGATAATGTTCCCATGTATTCATGAGCTCATACAGTTCATTTACTGAGTGAATAAGTCATTACAAATTTGTGAATAAAAACAAATTGGTAAAACACAGTAACTTGATAAAGTAAATAACACTTTAACAGAAGGTTGGTTAGAAGCATATGAATGGGATATATGTTAGTAGTATTCAGTATTATTTACATTAAAACTCTTTTCTGTTTTATGTTTAGGATCATCACATAATTGTGATTGATTTATCGAAGCACTCAGTATTTTATTCATATTTTCTTGATGGTGATGCAGTTACCATTGTTCAGTCTTGTTTATTTTGAAATTGTTCATGACATAAAAGACTGCAATCTTAAGCTGTTAAGAAATGATTATGCTGGTGGACATTTGAAATAACAGCATTTGTTATGTGGACAAAAGAAATGCAATTTCCATGTTGTGATATTTCATCAAGCAAAATACAGATTAAATTTTAGACAAAATTTTTTTGAATATTTCACTGTTTGTGGTGTGCACATTGCAAAAACAATGTTCTGCCATTAGCTGCATGTATTAAACAAGTGCACTTGTAAGTGAGTGTGTCCCCCCCCCCCCCCCCCATCACCCCATCACCTGGATGGTTGCAAGACATCTTGCTGGCATTGAGTGGACAAGGTGATTCACCTTGGTGAGGTGCACATTGGGCAGGATGTCTGCGACGGCTGTGCTCTAAGCTGCTGGTGGTCCTGGCCTAGTTTGCAATGTTGGTAGACTCTTGCTGCAGTGCATCACCAAAATATTCAATGGGTTTGAGGTCTGGGGTGTGTGATGGCCACTGCCTATCCGTAATGTCATGATTGTGCAGGAACTATGCCGTAAGTCTGGCAGTGTAGGGCTTTGCCTTATCTTGCTGCAGAATGAAGTTCATGTGTCACTGGAAGAAAGGAACAACAGCTGGCTTCACACTTGTTGACTTAGCGCTGCATTATGATGTCGTAGCCCTCGTCCTGCACAAATGTTTTGGGAGACAATGTGTCCCAAGACTTGATTCAGGCATCTAGCTTTTGGATATTGTTGGCTGTACACTGTTCATTATTTTTTTCTTCCAATCCTGAAACGCCGTCAGCGTTGCCGACTTAATACCAACTTTCATCAGTGAACGGAATGGTCTGTCACTGCTGCGACATCCAGTTGAGGAATTGTTGGCCAAACTGTGGCATGGCCTGCCAGCGCTGAGCTGTCATTACAGGCCCTCTTGCAGCATGTCTGCAGCGTTGGCCTTGGTCAGTCAATGGACATTAGACTGTGTTCAGTTATCAGCCTGTCGTGGCTGCTGACAACACTTCTGGCTGTTGCTGCTGCAGTCTGAAATGGATTCTTGCAGTTGCTGTAGGTGAACCCAGTGATCATCTCCTCAAGTTGTTACAAAGGCTCTTCCACTTCCAGTCCAGTCATTGCCGGAAATCAATATTAGAAGTGGTGAATTGTTGATGGATGTATGCCAAAAGCATTTGACATCATTTGGTGGCTTTCCTGTTGTCAGCTGGCCTGTCAGTTTTTGCAGAGCTGGTGCCAAAAAGTATATGACTGCTGCCATTTATAAGGAAGGCATAGAGAGTTGTGCTAACTGATAACTAGAAGGGCACTCAGCACTTTGATTGTCTAAGCTCTTGCAGCACAATGAACCCATCTTGTTCACTGTCCTTGGAACAGCGCAGCAGGTTTTTGCACGGGCTTTTCTCATAACAGTAACACCGGACATTGCTGACCCTGGCCAGGGCAGGTTTTCAACCAGGGGCTCATGATGATAATGAAATATTGGGACAAAATATGCAATACCAAACCTGTTGTTTCTTTTGCTGATGAGTATGTGTATATCTTGTATTCAAGACTTCAAAGAATGATAGAGAAGAAAACAATAATTCACACTGATGCACTGTATAACTCTGTGTGTGTGTGTAGGATGCCAGGCTGTGCAGGGTTACAGAGAGGAAAACTTTAGTTACTACTGATGTTCTGTATAAATAATGGTCTGTGTGTATCCAGGAAGTCAGACTTTAAGAGAGTAAGAGAGTGGAAAACTATAGTATGATTATTTGTGTACTGAGACGGCAGGCTGTGAAACAAACAGAAATGACAATGACTGCTGTGTCATCGTCTGTCTATCCAGGACGCCAGGCTTTGGCCAGTGTCCCCGGTGCAGCTGGGTCAGTCGTCCACTGCTGGGCCCAGCATCCTGGATGTGGAGTTTGCTGAGGAGGAAGATGAGGAGGACGATGAGTATGAGCCGAGCAAAGACGTGGCAGTAAGTGGCTTGCAATGCATGCACTGAACGTGTGTTCTATTTGTGCATGCATAGTATTTTTTTTCTTAGGAGAGACGTTTTGTTTTCGACATCTTAGTATCCTTGTATCATATCTGTTTGCAAGATCTGTCTACTTTTGGCTGCAGACATGCAGTCAGCTAAACACCTGTGTGTCTTCAATTGCACAATTTCTTCAAGGCAGTGGGACTGAATTACATTTTTAGTTGGAAGAGCTCAAAATCATTCAAGTTCTAATTAATGCAAAAATTACTATCAAGTTACCATTAAATAAAGCGGGATAAATAAGTCATTTTGTGAAACATGCTCAAATAAAAAGCTATGGTACTAGAGAACACAGGTTTTTTACTTGGTGTGTTTTATCTTAGGTCATACACACAGTCAACATGAATTAGCCACATTGAAGGTTGAGGCAGTCAGTTTGTCTGCTTACCTTTGTGGATCTCTTGATCAAAGGGACGGTGGTGTGAAGGTACAATTGTTCAAGGTGATTAAAGATCATCTTAGTATTATGTACAAAACTGGTTTATGCAAAGCAAGCAGAGCGCACTTGTAGTTAGATAAGTAGCCCCCCCTCCCTTTCTGTAAACTAATCATCACAGAATGTGTTCCATTTTACAGCTGTCTGTTCAAAAGTGTACGAAGTTTTTTGCTGATTTCAGTGTACATAAATATTTACAAATATGCAGGGTATGATATATTTGCTCAAAACCACTGGCACGCGTGCGCGCGCGCGCGCACACACACACACACACACACACACACACACACACACATACATACATACATAAACACACACTCACACACACACACTCTCTCTCTCTCTCTCTCTGTCTGACACACACACACACACACACACACACACACACACACACACACACACACACACACACACACACACACACACACACACACACGCACACATACACACACACACACGCACAGACATGTGGCGCTGTCATACATGCAGCCCTATAAGGATACATAATCATATGTAGTGTGTTGGTACTATTTTTCAAAGGATAAGGACAGTTTGCATTCTTGACACACATTTTAGCCATTGCATTGAAGTAACTTAAATCAGCATTGATTCAGCAAGGTTTTCCTGTGGATTTCCCTGGATTAGAAAGAAAAATTAACTTGATTGGATGTCTTTAACGAAGAGGAGTTGATTGGTCAGTGGTTTTACGACCATAGCGGTGACAGAAGTCGTCTTCGCCTTCAACAGTGAAAACTGAAAGTGGTTACCATTCAACCAGAGAAACAACAGGCAGCAGTGGCTGAATTAATTCAGAACCAGAGACCAGCTCTTGAAGCAAGCAGCAGACCAAAAGCGATATGGCCTCCAGTTCACAAAGGATGCAGAGCTCACAGCCTACTGTTGGTTTTAGATTAACGTTTTCAACACTGTCTGTGATACTGGACTAGAAATCGGGCAACTGAAACACCAGTCAGGGCAAGGCAGCAGCACTAAACTGACTTGACTTTTGATGTAAAAAAATACGTGGTGATTTAAAATCATCGTTCAGTCTTCATAATGTGTTTTATAAAGGGAAGGCAACATAATTCAAGTGAATTTGATAAAAAAAAAAAAAAATTGAGTAGGGTGTATGATTATGATCAAAGCTAGGGGTTAAAAGTCAAAAAGCATGTGTTTTATCCTCACTCTTAATTTAGCCGATAACTTCATTGATAATACAGTTTAGTTTTGTTTGCAGTTAAACCATTATCAAAGTGTGTATATTTTTGCGTTGTATTTTCCATGTACTCAAAAGATACAGAAAGTTTACTCATTTTGAATCTTTGGATATAGGCGCATTACTTATCATTTGACATGTGTTCCTGTACCACGATCAGTATCTTTAGACAGGTCTTCCATGATGATGAAACTCAAAAGTACACCTTCCAATCACCCAGAAAATTAAAGAATTAAAGAGTCTGTCACTGATTCTGAAATGTTCCATTGTCATGATCAAGATCTTTAGACACAGGTCTTCCATGAAAACAAAACTCCAGGTCTTCCATGAAAACAAAAAGTATACCTTCCAATCCACCCAGAAAAGAAAAGGGGCTGTCACTGACTCTGAAATGTTCCAGTGCCATGAGCAGTATCTTTAGACACAGGTCTAACACATAATTACTAAAACAAAAAGTATACCTTCCAATCCACCCAGAAAATTAGTCTGTCACTGATTCTGAAATGTTCCAATGCCATGAGCAGTATGTTTAGACACAGGTCTTACACATAATTACTAAAATCAAAAGTATACCTTCCAGTTCACCCAGAAAAGAAAAGGAGCTGTCACTGACTCTGAAATGTGTGTTGCAGGAGCTGGAAAGTGACGATGAAAGTGTCGTCTCCTCCAAAGTTAGTGAGATTGGTTCCCCTTTCCCATTGAACTCTCCACTGCTTCGAGCACCCTCCACCCCTACCACACCCAGACCGCCTGCTGTCTATACTGAACTCAGCCAGTGTAGCATTGTGTCACAAGTGTCCAATGATGCCACTACCCCAAGGTCGTTGAGTGATGGTGTTGTGTGCAGTCTCAGGTGAGAGCGGGACTTGAGATTGTTATTAGTAATTTTATTGGATTTGTAAGATATATATGTAGATGTTTGTTTGTATGTATGTATGTATCATTTCCTCTGTCTGTTTCTCTCCATCTTTTTTACACATGCAGGCATGTGCACACACAACATACACACATACTCGTACGCACACACACACACACACACACACACACACACACACACACACACACACACACAGTCACACATGCAGGCACAGACGACGGGACAGACAAAACACATACATGTGCACAAGCATTGACCCTAAAGAAGTAATGCCTTTAATTCCAGATCACAATAACACCCATGGGCCCTCCAGCTGGCGTCCCTCCCCCAGCTCACTGCACAGACAGCGCTTGGTGTTCAGATCCCCTGAAAAACAGAACAGAGAAGTAAGGCATCAGTGTGTGTGTGTTTGAAGATCTTTCTATACGCATACTGCAAATGGCTTTATTATATTTTGTGCATTTGAGTGCATACTTTACATTGAATGCATGCTTGTTTATCTTCATACGTGTCAGTGAAATAAGTCAGGAGATGGGATTTTTAGAAGATGGGATGTAAGGATCGGTGGAGAGGGTCAGATACTTTTGGATAGTTAGGGTAAGGAGGATAGGGTCAGATGTAGGTCATACTGAAATGATTAGGACGGTTGGAATTACTCTTTCTTCCCTATACTTTAAACTGGTCTCCATCGCAGCTGTTCTAGAAAAAAAGAGTCTTCGTTTATGCACAGTTTAAAAGTTTTGTTAGTTTAAACTTGGATTTTTTTCTTTTGTAAGTTTAAGATTTTGCAGACCACATGTAACTCTGCCATTTGCATGTATCCCAGGTGTATGATGGTCTACATGGTTACTGTCTCTCTGTGACTTTCAGCCAGTCAAATAATTAACGATAATGTCTGTGACTTCCAATTAGTCAAGTAATTAACGAAACGAGCATTGATGCCTCTTATCTTACGTGTGTTGAACGTGATCTGTTCAGCTGCCTGAAGAAGATGGAATTGCTGGCAGAACACGATCCAAGCTGCCACTGACTACAACGTCACTGTACGACATAGAAGAAGCGTTTGTGGCCCCTGACATCACGCCGGATATGTATGATACCATGTATGATGACAGCGACTGGCAAGAGTTCTTGAAAAATCTCCACAAGCTGGGAGGTGATTACACCTTACTTATTCTTTGCTGAGTATTGATAATGTGACTCATAATGACAGTGATAGGAATTTTGATGGCTATGAGTAGTCTACTAATAATGCTTATAGTGATGATGATTTATATTTGGTAGTGTTTAATGGTACTTCAGTTATGTTTTAAAACTTGCTGAATATTAAATTCATACTACATAAAATATGTTATGGTTGTCACTGTCATTCCATCTATGGAGACTGTATGCAGGTAAGATTGTGAAAGCAAATTTTTGTGGTGTTTTCTATATCAACTTTAAGGTTTTCACTCATGGATTTTTGTTGATTATTTTCTTTCTTTTAACCCTCTTCTGTATGCACTTACCTGCGCTTGCTTACGTCGAAAACCTATGGCAAGAGAAGTAACTCTGTAATTTGAACATGGTTGCCCAATTTAAAAATTAATTTAAAAGAGAGGAAAGGAAGTGATGAAATCAAAATAATTCTAAAAAATTCCTATGAATGTATATGTTGCTATATAATAAGTTTGAAGAATGTCACATGAGCCATTTATCCAGGGGAAAAAAAAATCTTCTTCTTCAGAACTATCTTATGAATTGTTGTTCATCATATCTATAACGTCATCCTAATTGAAATCTAGGTCACTCTCAGCTTCATTACCCTGCACTTCCACCAAGTCTTATGCAGTAATTCCTACAAATCAGCTCATCTTCATCACTAAATCCCATGATAGAATATCAGAAGTCAAGGTTAGCCATGGTGAAAAAACAGCACTTCAACCACAAAAACTTTGAAAAATCAGAACTCAAGAACTACGGCATGTATCGAGTCGCGGTTTGTTGCAAACAGAAGTGAATTGTAAAAGGAAAAAGGAAGTCACGTTCTCGTGAGACTTCCTTTTCCATGAGAAGCATGGCGGTGCCCATTGTTGCCATGTGTTTTACTGTGTGCTGGCAGGCGCTCAGCCTTTTGGCTGTGTGATTTGCAGTCGGGCGCTAGCTGGCACTTGCTTGTCAAGAGAGTTAAGTAATGTTTTTGCCATTTGTTTTTGTTGTTGTTGTCGCACCCTGGCTAAAAGACTCCAGGGATCATCCAAACAGCCAAAGCACTTGAACACTGTGGTACAAATGCATCAGCTAGGGATGAGAACATTACGTGTGTGACAGTTTTTTTGATTATTCCGCCACGTGGGCAGCCACACTCCGACTTCAAGGGATTTTGGAGAGTGATATGTTATGCTAGGAGCTTGTCAGGACTGAAGACAATCCCTACACAACTATGCAGAGCATAACAAGATTTAGATGTAGCCTTGGTGTTCTAGCCTATGTCAGTTGGTCTGACACCGCCTTAAGCCAGGGCGTGTTTGTGCCATTTAATTTTGCTGTCTCTTTATTTACATGCGTGTCACTGTAAGTATTGGGTGTAGGGAAGGGATGAGTGGAAAAGGCTGAGGGAGTGAGGAGAGAGGAAGGGACATGGTGGAGGGGGGAAGAGATCAGTAAAGGGATTTCAAGTGATGCAGGGGTATTTTTGTTGTAGCATCCTCTACAGATACTGATGTGCACAACGAGACCACGGAACTGGGTGAGGAGGACGATCCAGAATTTAAACTACTCGGCAGAAGTGGAGGAGGCAGAGCCAGATGCGGAGGAAGCTCGCTTTGGTGGCGCCTTCCGTGTCTCACGTAGGTTCATGTTTGATGTGTGTGTATGTAACAGTGTGTTGTGTGTGTGTGTGTGTGTGTGTGTGTGTGTGTGTGTGTGTGTGTGTGTGTGTGTGTGTGTTGTCATATTGACATCTTTACACTACAAGTGGTATATGATGATTAAGAAATCGCCCCATAATTTGGACTGGAAAAGAAGGGATAGGTGGGAGATAGAGGATGGCTGTACTGATGGGAAGGGGATTTAAAAAAAGGGGGACTGGTATAGGTAGGGATTTTATGCAGAGGAATGACAAGAGATTGGAAGTGGGTCAGAGTGTGTATACTTATGCATATGTGTGTGCGGAGTGTGGATGGATATGTGTTGACATAATTTAAGGTATGTGTGTGTGTATATGTTAAGAAGTACATATAGGTGTGGCTGGTAGACTGTCAGAAATTACCTGTAGATGGGAGTATTCTGTAGAAAGAGTTTGGAGCTGCTACCTATTTCTGATTGCCCATAGTTTACTACTAAACTTGTTGTGTACCATGGAATGTGCCTTTTGCAAAATGAAGATGGAATTGGGATTTTCAGGTATTGCTTTCACCCACACTCAGTCTGAACTTCGCAAAGCAGCTCACAGTGTTATGTTTGGAATAGCTGTTTCGTTGACCTGGAAGCAAATACAGCTGAGTCAAATTGACATTGAGGGTAATTTTTGTCTACGAGTCATCAAGCTCAAACAGAACTGGAAGGGACTGTTTATTCGTTTTACATATATGCAAGAAAGTTGTCGGGGGAAAAGAGGAATCCTTCTTAAAGGAGATGTCAGACCAGCAGCTTAAAACTGAATACTTGATGAAGTACCTTCACACCCAATGCGAACTATGTCTTGACAAGTTTTTTTTTTTTCTGTTCTTTGGTGTGTGTGTGTGTGTGTGTGTGTGTGTGTGTGTGTGTGTGTGTGTGTGTGTGTGTTTTTGTCAGTACAACCTAATGTTAATCTGACATAAATGGTTTCAATTCAGTGTGTGTGTTTGTGTGTGAATTACATCCCATACCACTGTACAGCTGAAATTGTTCCGAAAACAACTAAATTTATCAGAAGTTGCTACTGGTATTGCTTAAGGGAGGTTGGCAGCTCTTTACATATTACTTGATTTACCAGAATTAATCACATTGATTATAGAGAGAGACTTCAGGGTTGCCACGACAAATAGAAAACAGTATGTTTCTTCAAAGACTGGTTTTAAGACATGTCTGGATTCTTGCCGCTTGGCTAGTTTGCTGACATAGCTGTATGGGTATGTTTTTTGTGTTTTTAGAAAAGTAAGAGATGAATCCCCTTTTTTTTTTGTCCTTTTCCTAATGTGTGTAGTACCTGAAGTATATATATATATATAAAAAAAAATCAATCTGTTTTCTTCCTATCACAGGTAAAGAACTGCATGGCCTACTAGAAGAACTGGAGGACTTGTTTAATGAAGATGACTGCTCGATGATTGGTCTCCGCACCAACCTGGCCTCGGCTCATCAGAATGCGGCTCTCATAGCCAAGAAACCTACCGAGGCCATGGACCAAGCGTCAGTTTTTCTCTCTTTTTTTCTTTATTTCATTATTGGCTTGAATGGGTTCATAATTGTGTCTAGGATTGATATTAAGTTTGTGATTATGTGATGGAAAATTCAGGTTAATTGTGTCTATTTGTCAGATTTCCACAGTTGTACAATCAGAACTGCCTTTGGTTTAATATGTTATACATTTTTCTGTTGCAAATTTTTTTTTTTTTTGTCTGTCATCTTCTCATATTTCATGGAACAGTCATCTGGTCCACTGTTATGCAGAACTTTTTGTTAGTGCCTGGAGTATTCTTTTAAATGTCTGCATTGTTTGTTTTGTTTTTTTTTACGTGTAGCAGATGAGATTTTACTTTTTGATTTTTCTTGACCTCTTTTGCTTACTTACTTTTTTTATAGTAGCAAGATTGCTTTGTTCTAAAAGTGTTGTTGAACTATATTCCAGACTCATGGGAAAATAATTGTATCGAATATCACCATCGATGCATTCTTGGTCTGTATACTTTTACAGTAATTATATTTATGATGAAATGGCCTGCACTGAGAGCGTTGTTTCATTACAGTTGTTTATAATCATACCTTTCAGTGAGAAATTACAGCTACCTCCAAATGCCCAGAAACCTGTACCTCCAAATGCCCAGAAACCTCCACCTGTGATGGATCTGGCAGGTGCTTATCCCATGGTGCTGGACAGTCAAATGAAACTCATTGAAGAGCACATGAGAAAGGTAAGATTTTCCCAGCCATGCTTTTATGAGTGAGCCTCATATTAACTTAGGATATAACACAATGTTTGTTTTGTTTTTTTCAATAAACTTTTTGTGTCTGAGCCTGCAAGCAGGAATAGCATGATCACTTTTCTTTATACTTACCTGTCTAAACCAGTGTCACATTTCCACTTGGCATGGAACATCTCCACACATCAGGATTCCCACAAGTCTGCATGAGTGATTTCCCTTATTGGGCTTACAACATTGTACCTGACTGGTTGCACTCCGTTCGCACCTTGTCATTCGGAAAAGGGCTAGTCTGGCTGAACATCGTTCAGTTTTTGGTTTTGATTTGTAACATGATCATCCATCAGTGTTGGCAAGAGCTGTGGCTTATGCCCCCTGCCACATTGTTTTGTCAGCGATCCTGGGATTAGGGGAGACAGGCCAGCATTTCCCCCTACATCTTCTGTGCTCTCTTCCCCCTGGCTCATGGTAAATGAGGAGTGGCTGGGTTCAGAAAGCGTACCAGGAAGGCCACAAATTTGCCACTGCAATGCTGTACATGCTTGGAGATCTACCAGGATGGTGTGAGTCCAGGGGAATCCATGGTGCAAACGGGGGAGCCCTGGGTGTCGTCGGTAGGGAGGATGGGCAGACTCTGACTGTCTTTTTTTAAAGGATAGACTGTTCTCATTGATCATGCTGTTCAATAAGGTAGAGTCTGTCCTTTAATGGGATGCATGCAGAATCAGTCAGCTCTGTCAGGCCGAAGTTTTGTGGCCAATGCAGTCATAAGATAGTCACGTGACGCCCACCCTACTTCCACCTACGGAAGATGCCGAAGTTCGTGTACTGTACGGCATTCTTCTTCGGCCTGTCACCCAAGCAAGATAAGTCTTGTGCTCTGTCTCGCCTATACTTTGCCTTTGTGTAAAGATTGCTGTGTTCGCATTCTGAACTCATTTATTTGTGGCTTGTGCTTATCCCTCAGAGTATCTTGACGTGTGAGGTTATCGGTGGCTAGCATTCTAACCTTATTTTCGGAATTATTCTCGCGATTGTGTGCTCCTGGTTCTGCATTCCGCGTAACCGGTTCAGATTGATTGCATTTTCCATCGCCGCGTTCATCGCGGGTTCGGTGCCTCCTTTATCCATCGGCCTTGCCTTTTCAATCGCCTTCTGCCCAGTCGCCACTAAATTCCGTGTTTCTTCCCTCGCCGTCATTTATACCACGATTCCACAACCTCCTGTGCGACGATCGTGAGCCAGTCTCGTCGCCATCTTGTTTTGCGCCGGTCTCCCCCTTTTGTGCACCAACTTCTAACCCACAGTATTTTACGTGGGTTTTTTTCGGCCAGAATTTACTGCCTTCATTTCGTTTGCCCCCCTTTCACTCAGTTGCCCACAAATTCTCGCTTGCCTTCGTGTCCTTAACAATCGCGATCGACCGTCGCCCTTGTATTTACACGTGGCGTTACTCAGCACTTTGGGCCCACGCCACGGCCGCTTCTCGCGCACAGTTTCGCCATTTCTGCTGCGCTTTGTGTCCCTGTACGGACTTGTTTACCTTTTTCCATTGTGTGCGTTGTTCACTTTTATTTTTATTGTGTGCGCACGGTCGATCGATTGACCTAGTTATTCCCTCGATCGACCGTCGTGTCTCTCGCTTACGATCGTGTGCTCCGGTTTCGCTCGGCGCCATCGCCCAATATGGTGAAGGACTCGGCTGGGTCGAGCAACAACTCTGACGTGCAGGGTTCGCTCACATTCCCGGAGGACCCATGAGTTGGTTCCAACCCCGAGCGAACCGTTCTCTCCTTGGGAGAACGGACGGCCGCGGTAGACGGAGACAACCCTCCCGCGGAGGGGACGCGGGAATCTCCCTCCTCTACCCGACCGACAGACGCACGACCGTTGCGTTCGAAAGCTAAAAGGCAACCGGCGGCTATTTCTAAGTGCCTTTCCTTCGACCTGCCCAGGAAATCTAAGGGCAAGGCCCACTTAGGGGCCCCCCCCTAGCCAAAACATCCCAGCGGGAGTCCGCTTCGCCCCCAGCCACCCTGCCTTCTAGCTTTCCTGCGCTTACTCACTCATCCCCTTACTATGCCGAGTCACGCGACCCCCGGCCCCCGGGGACCTTTGCCGGGCCGCGGACAGGCACGGGTGACGGCCTTTGGGCTGGAACCCCCACCCGTCACTCGCATTTATGACGCGCGGGTCCACTTCTTCCCCCCATCTGGACTCGCCGTCTCACGACGCTCTCCCCCTCCGTGCACAGGTGCAGCCAACACCCCTGCACGAGGAGCGTCCCGTTATCTCCGGATGCAGTGTTATGGCCACGTCTTGGCACGACCATGCACATGTCCATAACTCTGGGCGTATGGGAACACCGAGTGCATCCACCGGTTGTGAACATACACAAAGACGGCCGACCAACCCCGCTCGCCCGTCGCAGGTTCCCCTAGGGGTTCAGGACGTTGGGGTCCCGACCTACTCGGCCCCCCACTTGGGCACGTCCTCGGTCCCGTTCCTCCGGGGGAGGATCTACCAGCGGGACCTGGGTAACCTGCCCTTCCTCTGGGGCCCGGCACGCTCCCGGGGGGGGGGGGGACCACATACCATGGTCGATTACTATTCCCCCCCCTGCTGCCCAGGTTACCCCGGTCCCCGGCGAGTCCCTGCACAGTACTCTGGGCCGCCACAGCCTGCTTATCTCCCCCGGGGACCAGTGGCTCTATGCCCCCGAGAGGGACCAGTGGCTCAATACACACACCCAACCCTGAACAACTATTTGGTCGATTGTGGCACCCAACCTCACAGACTTGGGTCGACCTGGGTCTCCCACCTCGGGCGCTGTCCGATCGGCAGCCCGGGCTCTCCCACCCTAGCCCGTCTGCCGAGCATAGAGCCACGAGGGTCCCGCCCTCCCACCCCCCCCCCCCATCCTATCAGGGCGGGACCCTCGCGCACCCGCGCAGTTGCCCCCTGAGGAGACCTCCCTTCCCAGGAACTAGACTCCCCACAGCATGAGGAGGACAACGATGAGGACCTCTTCCCATCGCTTTATGATATCAACACCATTGAACGGTTTCGACCGGACTTGGTGTCGAGGGACGCCCCTCCCTCTGCCGATATCTTGGCTTCCCTGAGATTGTTGGGCCGCCCCCAGCCCAACACTCAAGACTCAGGATTGTCGCACCTCCGTCCCTCACGTCACTGTGGGAGAGTCCGGCGAAACGCGCCAGGGGTGCAGACGCCGTCCCCACGCCCGGGTCAAGACCTTCCCCCGGCACCCAATGCGGCCCCTTTCGGCGCCCTACTTGGGACCCGCAGGAAGCACCCTGTTACCTCCCTCTTTGCCGACAATCCAGCTACCAGGGAGTGGGTCATCTCCCAATCGGATTGTCGCCTGATACCCAACCGGGCCCCCCCTACTTCGGCCACTATCTCCTTTAAAGCGTTAAAGGACTGGACCAAGTAGCCCGGATGGGCATCTTACACACCACTGCAGGGCATGCCTACCTTAGCATGCTCTTGCAGAGGGCGGAGGTACTCTGGCCTGGGGATGACGGCGCCGTCCCTGGGCCTTCGGATACAAACTTCGAACCACACCAGGACGAACCTCGCTTATTCAGCGATCCCTTCATGCAACACCTAGTCAACAGGATATCGCATCACTTGTTGGCTGCGGCGGACAGCGCAGCAACAAGCCATTTTAATTGTCTGCTGGTGGCCAGAGACGCGGTGCTTGCGTGCTCCTCACTCTCCCCGGCACTCAGGGCATCCCTACGATGTGTCCCGGGCCAGGATCACTCGCTCTTTGGCGAGTACTCCACCTCGGCTATGTCTCTCTCGCTCGAGGAACGCAAGCAGGCGGCGTCCTTTGCCCCCCGGCCTCAGCCACGCCCTTCCAGGCCCCCTTCCGGTCTTACCCCAGGGCCAACAGGCCCACTCCGTATCCCCGTCAAGCCCCATCTCACACCACTGGGCCGGCCAAGCGCCCTCTTAACTCGCAGAAGCCTAAACCGAAACCTCGCCAAAATTTTCGGTTCGGCCAGCAAGCACGGCCCCGCAGGTGACTGGAGGACTCTCCCGTAGTGGGCATGGAGCTGGCCCAACCTGCCCAGCAAGACACCGGCCCACTCTTCCCCCTTCCCCCCACCTGGACCATCAGCTCCCCTGGCGGGCAACCTCTCCCGGCATGCCCACCAGTCTGTCCCCATGCGCCATCTCCTGGAGGCCGCCTACTGGCGTTCGGAGAACCCTTTCATAAACTTTTATTTAAGGGACATCCGCATGACCAGGGCTGATGGTTCTAAAGGGATTTCATTTGTGGCGGCCAATGCAGCCATATTGGTCTACCCCAGGAACCATTAGGGCGCTCGGCCCTCCTCCTATTCCTTTAAATTCTGCTATGGTCTGAATGGTATAGTATACGACGCCAAAATGGGAGTTTGTTTTATACTCCCTGTTTGGCTAAGTATACTTACCATGTCAGACTCTAATGCCCGCCCGCCCTACCTTCCCCTCTAGCGCCAAAGTTCCCTGGGGGTTTGCCTTGCGCGCAGGCCTCATTGAATGACGTACAGTACACGAACTTCGGCATCTTCCGTAGGCGGAAGTAGGGTGGGCGTCACGTGACTATCTTATGACTGCATTGGCCACAAAACTTCGGCCTGACAGAGCTGACTGACAGCCGTTTAATGCTATGGTCTGATATGGTAAGTATACTTAGCCAACATCTTTAAGAGTGGGTTGTCTCTCCAGAGTGATGGTGTCATCTGTTCTGTGTCATCTTAAAGAGTGGTTGTCTCTCCAGAGTGATGGTGTCATCTGTTCTGTGTCATCTTAAAGAGTGGGTTGTCTCACCGGAGTGATGGTGTCATCTGTTCCGTGTCATCTTAAAGAGTGGGTTGTCTGTCCATAATTACACTGTTCCGTGTCATGCTAAAATCTAGGTTACTTATCAGTGGATTTTGAGTCATCTGTTCTATATGATCATATAAGATAAGTTGTCTTTTGTTGTCTTGGTGATACAGTCTTCTGTTCTTTTGCATCCTACAGAGAAGGCTGTGTGTTCATGTAGACTTACAAAAGATGGGGCAAATGCACTAAGGAGAGGAAGAAAATGCAGAAGAAAGATCCATAAAGATGATGATGATTTTGCTGCCTCATCATCAGTTGGTTTCATTTGGATTTTTTTTGCAGGTGAAGTCAGAATCACATAGTAACTAGTGAGATGCCTGCCTTCTTAGTCTGACAACAAAGACAACAACGTGTTGTGTTCAAAGCAAAATGGCTGTGTCTGACATGTTGCATCGCATGTGAGTGCTTCGCTTAAAGTTGGAATCCTACTCCTAAAAATGCTACACTTGTGCTTCTGAGGCCATGGCGGCTGTGAAGGCCTGTCCTGGGGATCCTTCTGTCACTGCCCCAATGCCAGCCCCCCTTAGGATGTCACCGCCTGAATGCCAGCCACCTACAGGGTGTCACCACCCTAATGCCAGCCACCCACAGGTGTCACACCGCCCCAGTGCCAGCCCCCCTCAGGATGTCACCGCCCCAATGCCAGCCACCCACAGGGTGTCACCGCCCCAATGCCAGCCACCCACAGGCTGTCACCCGCCCCAATGTCAGCCATCCACTGGGTGTCACCGCCCCAATGTCAGCCACCCACAGGGTGTCACTGCCCCAATGCCAGCCATCCACAGGCTGTCACCGCCCCCAATGTCAGCCATCCACTGGGTGTCACCGCCCCAATGTCAGCCACCCACAGGGTGTCACTGCCCCAATGCCAGCCATCCACAGGCTGTCACCGCCCCAATGCCAGCCATCCACTGGGTGTCACCGCCCCAATGTCAGCCACCCACAGGGTGTCACCCGCCCCAATGTCAGCCACCCACAGGGTGTCACCGCCCCAATGTCAGCCACCCACAGGGTGTCACCGCCCCAGTGCCAGCCACCCACAGGGTGTCACCGCCCCAATGCCAGCCACCCACAGGGTGTCACCGCCCCAATGCCAGCCACCCACAGGGTGTCACCGCCCCAATGCCAGCCACCCACAGGGTGTCACCGCCCCAATGCCAGCACCCCACAGGGTGTCACCGCCCCAGTGCCAGCCACCCACAGGGTGTCACCGCCCCAATGCCAGCCACCCACAGGGTGTCACCGCCCCAATGCCAGCCACCCACAGGGTGTCACCGCCCCAGTGCCAGCCACCCACAGGGTGTCACCGCCCCAATGCCAGCCACCCACAGGGTGTCACCGCCCCAATGCCAGCCACCCGCAGGAGCATTCGGTATGGTGATGTCAAGAGGCAATCCACTAGAGGTGACACTGTGTTGATGCTGAATTACTGCAGTGGTGTTCAGTCCAGTATGCCCAGGACACCACCTACAAAGCCCATACAGATGACAAAGCTAAATCATGGAACCAATGTGAATGGGGCGTTCTTTTGGAAGGCACTGTGAGGCAGATATGACAGTTGGCATGAAGTGGCCACCACAGAAGACTTGAACTGGAAGTCACCAGGGGCATGGATGTGGAGGGGGAATCAAAACTGAGCTCACTCCCAGAGCAGGGCACGGAATGACACACAAGGGGAGTTTTTTTAGAGCGAGACAGTAGAATTGGACACATATGCTTTCAGCAGAATAAACCTAGGGGAAGACTTGACCTTCAGCAAGGGGCTACTGCACGTGTGGCATTGCAGATGTGTAACAGGGGTGTGGGAGGGGATGTGACCGACTTTTGAGCAATATATGTAAGACGCAAACATGATACGATGCAAGAGAGAAGATTTCCTTGTGAGTGAACAGCTAATACATACTTGCTTTGTACTTTTCTTATTTATGAAGGCTGCTTCAAGGTGAGAAGAGGGGCACCTCACACTGTGTTGGGGCTACTGCTGTTGCTGGTATTTTGATTTCTCTGATCGTGCAATCTGCTGGTTTGCTGTGAACAGGCCAGATGCCCCTTCAGACACCAGCTCCAAAGAGGACAACCTGACGAAGGAAGCAGAGTGCTCCTTGGGTCTTGTTCCTCATCAGGTGAGGGGTTGATAGGCCTGTGCCAACACAAAAATGCCTGCCTGGTAACATTGTCAGTCATTCACGTCTCAGTGGAAACAGGACCAGCTGCTGGGATGTGAAAAGTCTGTTTTCCATGTTGTGCTCACACTGACCTGTGAATTTGATCTCCCTGAGAGGATAATGGGCAGTCTGACATTTCCCTTTCGAGAACCCCCCCCCCCCCCCCCCCCCCCCCCTTCCTCAATCCAGTGCTTTCGGATGCAAAGATCAGACAAAATATTTGATGTGCTTTATCCACCTTCCCCTCTTTGATTCTGTCTTTTCCCTGTCTTCCTCTCTTTGATTCTGTCTTCTCCCTGCCTTCCTCTCTTTGATTCTGTCTTCTCCCTGCCTTCCCCTTTTTGATTCTGCCTTCCTCTCTTTGATTCTGCCTTCTCCCTGCCTTCCCCTTTTTGATTCTGCCTTCCTCTCTTTGATTCTGCCTTCTCCCTGCCTTCCTGTCTTTGAATCTTCTTTCTCCCTGCCTTCCCCTTTTTGATTCTGTCTTCTCCCTGCCTTCCCCTTTTTGATTCTGTCTTCTCCCTTGCCTTTCCCTTTTTGATTCTGTCTTCCCCTCTTTGATTCTGCCTTCTCCCTGCCTTCCTGTCTTTGAATCTTCTTTCTCCCTGCCTTCCCCTTTTTGATTCTGTCTTCCCCTCTTTGATTCTGCCTTCTCCCTGCCTTCCTGTCTTTGAATCTTCTTTCTCTCCCTGCCTTCCCCTTTTTGATTCTGTCTTCCCCTCTTTGATTCTGCCTTCTCCCTGCCTTCCTGTCTTTGAATCTTCTTTCTCCCTGCCTTCCCCTTTTTGATTCTGTCTTCTCCCTGCCTTCCCCTTTTTGATTCTGTCTTCTCCCTGCCTTCCCCTTTTTGATTCTGTCTTCTCCCTTGCCTTCCCCTTTTTGATTCTGTCTTCTCCCTGCCTTCCCCTTTTTGATTCTGTCTTCTCCCTGCCTTCCTTCTTTGATTCTGTCTTCTCTCTGCCTTCACCTCTTTGATTCTGTCTTCTCCCTGCCTTCACCTCTTTGATTCTGTCTTCTCTCTGCCTTCACCTCTTTGATTCTGTCTTCTCCCTGCCTTCACCTCTTTGATTCTGTCTTCTCTCTGCCTTCACCTCTTTGATTCTGTCTTCTCCATGCCTTCCCCTTTTTGATTCTCTGCCTTCTCTCTGCCTTCACCTCTTTGATTCTGTCTTCTCCCTGCCTTCCTCTCTTTGATTCTGTCTTCCCCCCTGCCTTCCCCTTTTTGATTCTGCCTTCTCTCTGCCTTCACCTCTTTGATTCTGTCTTCTCTCTGCCTTCACCTCTTTGATTCTGTCTTCTCTCTGCCTTCACCTCTTTGATTCTGTCTTCTCTCTGCCTTCACCTCTTTGATTCTGTCTTCTCTCTGCCTTCACCTCTTTGATTCTGTCTTCTCCCCGCCTTCCTCTCTTTGATTCTGTCTTATCCATGCCTTCCTCTCTTTGATTCTGCCTTCTCTCTGCCTTCACCTCCATTGATTCTGCCTTCTCTCTGCCTTCACCTCTTTGATTCTGTCTTCTCTCTGCCTTCACCTCTTTGATTCTGTCTTCTCTCTGCCTTCACCTCTTTGATTCTGTCTTCTCTCTGCCTTCACCTCTTTGATTCTGTTCTCCCCGCCTTCCTCTCTTTGATTCTGTCTTATCCATGCCTTCCTCTCTTTGATTCTGCCTTCTCTCTGCCTTCACCTCCATGTGGGCTGTGCCTTTGTTGTTTTACTCATTTTTAGGGACATTAAATTTTTAACTGCTTTGCTTCAGTTTGTGTTTTTACCCTATCACATACATAACTGCTGAATCAATTTTGAAAAGCCAGAACAAATTAATAAAAGTAGGATTTTAAGGAAAAAAAAAAAAAAAAAACAGCATGCAGGTCCAAATGCATTAAAATGTAAGTCAAAGTGTTGTAATGGGTGTATGGTTTGCTATGGAAATGTCTCTCTGTTGTTGATTTTAGCAGCTGACCACTGGTCACTCACCATAAAACCAGAATCAGTCCTTACTATGGACCATAACTCTCCTTGCCAGCTCATCTCACACTCTGCCATTGAAGTTCACAGTGAATACAAACACGCCCATCCAATATACACTGCCTTTATAACCAACAGTATCACTTCAGTTGTGCTGGGCAGCTATATTGTGCAGAGTTTTTGTTAAAGGACTGTCTTTTGTGACTGTTACTTATTGTCACTCTTGATACAAACTGATCAACAACAAGAAAGTTTTGTCTTGAATCCCAGCATTTTTCAAATGGTGCTGACAGGTGCTGGACCAGTCAGGTCCATGTCTTGATGTCCAGACATTCACATTAAGTGTATGGGGAAGAATGGCAGAGTAGTCTGTGACAGGTAGATCAAGGCAGATAAGCAGTTAAAAAGTTTGGAAAGGATATGCTGCTTCTGTTATGGGCGGTGCAGGTACGGTTGTGTGTTCCCAGATTCGTGGTGGGTTTTTGGCCAGATTTCATCAGGTGTTGCCAGCTGGACAGGCCTTTGACAAGTGCACGGCGTGCAGCCCTGTGGTAAGTCGTGCCCTGTGAGTTCTTAGGCTTTGCTGGCGGGGGCATCAATACTTGAAGATAGGCTAGTTTTTTTTTTTTTTTTTTTGCTTCTAGGCCTGAAAAGTTGAAGATGCTGTCTGGCCTAAGCGCAACGTGGTAAGGAGTTGATGCCCCTGGTAGGGCTTCCCATGTCAGACAGGCTAAGGGTGAGGATCCTGACTAATAGTAACCCGCCTTTCTCCTTTTCTTGTTTTCTGCCTTTCTTTTTGGCTCTTTTCTATCTTCGTCTCCCCTTCAAATCTTCTTTTTTCCACGCTCTTCTTTTCTCTGTGGTCTTCTTGAGGCCCCGTGTTGTTTGCCGTGCGGTGCGTCCTGTGATGGGGGAGAATAGGATCCTGGAGGTTGAGACCGCTGATGTGACTGCGGTGCATCAAGTCAACACACCTCTTTGGCCTGGACTTCCTCTAGACAGGTGGTCGAAGTGGCCACTTCGATCAAGCGGCTGGGTCGCATGCATGCCCTAGCTCAGGCTAGAAGGCGGCGGCTCGGGTTAAACGGGTTTGGGAGCTTCTGTGGCAGGGATGCTTTCAGGCCTGTGTATATCTCCTTTGAAGTCCTGGTGCCCAGATATACTGGAATTCCGTATAAAATGGGCATCCCCCTTGTTGGGACTCGATGGCGGGTGGGAATCAAAAGAGATGAATTCTAATGAATACACCATGGCACCAAAAACAAAAAAAAGACACAGGCAGGATTCAGAAACAGAGACGGACACGGATTCGGAACATGAGACGAGAGTCCTTTCAGGCTTCTGGCCCAGCTGGCTGATTGTGGAGGGAGCAGATGAAGATAGACCTCTGTCAGGCCTGAGTCCTTTTGCGATTGCGAAGGGAATCAATGGCCTCAGCGGGAAGCAAAGAGCGTCAAGAGACTGAGGAATGGGTCACTTCTGATTGAGTGCTCATCCAAGCTGCACTCCGAGATGCTGTTAAAATCGACAACGTTGGTGGATCGACCGATCAAAGTGTCTCCACACAAATCTCTGAACTCTTCGAAAGGTAAATCCGGTGCAGAGATCTGAGAGGAGTGTCGGAGGCTGAAATCAAGTCAGAGCTGGCATCTCAAGGAGTGACCCACGTTCATCGTGTGCTTGTGCGTAAAGGCAATGACAGGATTCCAACTGACACCCTTTTCTTGACCTTCTGCTCTACTTCTCTCCCGGAGTCGATTACGGTGGGCTACCTGAGAGTTTCAGTGTCACTGTACATCCCATCACCTCTGCGCTGTTTCAAGTGCCAGAGGTACGGCCATGTGAGGGATAGATGTACGGAAGAAGAGGTGTGTGGTACCTGCTGCCAGCCAGTCCACCAGGGTGTGTGTGACAGTCCACCACTCTGTGCCAACTGTGGAGGCAAGCACCCATCATCATCGAAGACCTGTCCAAACTGGTTAAAGGAAAAGGAAATTCAGAGAATAAAGACTGAACAGCGAATCCCGTTTTTTGAGGCGAAAAAGATTGCTATGAAAAGTCAACCAACTGCTGGGCTCTCGTTTGCAGCTGCAGTAAAGAAGCCAACAACAGTCAGCATCGGAGTGCAGACGGTGGAGTCCTCGTTTGCCGAGAGAGAGCCAGAAACCAAGTCTGTAGCCTCAGGCAGA
>JADBJO010003387.1:0-12500 GCA_016801955.1 Conus betulinus
AAGTAACATGAGGTGGTGTTGGGGGTGCGTTTGGTTTGTGTGTGGAGGTATGTGGAGTGGTGTGTGTCTGGTGAGTGTGGTCGTGGGGCATAGTTAAGGGGGGGGGGAAAGGCGGGGCGGGGGTGGGGCGGGGGGGGGGTGGTGGCGGACGGTATAAAGGAGTCCCGGAGGCGTAATATGAAACAGTATGCGGGTGACGAAGGCGGCGATTTCCTTCTTATCCAGCCTTTTCCCTACACACAGGCGTGTGATCTTCTGCCCTCCTCGAATGTGAGTGTGATTCTAGTATGCTCAACACGCATGAATTTGTAGTGCTCTCTTGGAAAAATGGGATAACACACAATGCATCACGTGGAATCACTGGAGTTATTTGTTACAATCGGACGCACGCTAGACCGGGGGGGACACGCGAGCACAGAGACAGGCGAGGCCAATAGATCTGTTGGCCATATTTCTACGTTGGATCCTTGACCTCGCACCCTTCCCCCCCCCCACACCACCCGTATGTGCGTGACGCGCGCACGTTTTTACACACTGTCACTCAGCCCCCCTTCCTTACATTACAACGTCCCTTGCTCCCCCTTCCATTTGAACGATTGCCTGTACGTGAAAATCCTTTTAGCTTCTTGTTTTAAGATAGTGAATTTTATCACTTTCTTTTTATAGACATGGATAAAATGTTGTGTGACTCGCCGGCCAGTTGACTCACCACCACTGAGGAAGGCAGTAAAGCCGAAAATTTTGGAAAATCTTTTATCTTGTCTGTTGTGGTTTTTTAAACTCTCTGTTTTAAACAATTATGAAAAACCTCAAAGAATCGGCAACGATCCAGGCAAGAAATCACATCCTCCACTGTGGGTCTCTGTTGTGCTGTTACTTCAAGTTTATTTGCTGATCTTCTCCGTATCTTCACTGGATCCAGCACAATGGAGACAGCCCTTGACTGCAAGGTGCTCATCACTAGAAGTGTGGACAGACTGGTGAGGTACGAGTCACATGTACATTTCCTTACTTCTTGTCTGAACCATCGTGTAACTCCAAAAGGTATGAGACTCAATTTCGGCCATGATGCTTTGCCCAAAGTGCCTTTCCTACACGCTTCAATGAATAGTATCTTAACTGCTGCCAGTGTGGACATTGTAAGGGCGTGTAGGGACACTTACAAGATGCTTGTCGATAAAGAAAGATCATCTCTTGACGACATATTTTACCACCTTTTTAAAGAATATGATTTTTTTTACCTTCGAAGGAATTCTTCGATTCAAAAATACCATCTGTACTGTGCCAAAAGGAAAAATTCTACTTCAAAGAAAAAAACATTGGAAACTAGAAACCTTACTGCACGCTAGAGAATTCCAAACTGGTAGATTCTCCTGCTACTCAAATTGAAAGGGTTCAAGAGAAACTACAAGGTAGTGTCTGATGATAACAAAGTGATATAGACAGAAAGTTAGTCGTTAACCTTTCCAACGAAAAGCTGACGGACGAACAGATGCGTGTCCTGTCCTTGGGTCCCAAATTCTGCCCCACCCCTCGATCCCTGGACCACGGCCAACTGTGTGACGACGTGGCTGAAGGCTGCAGAAAACTTCGTTTGAAGGACTTTTCTATGACCCCGACGCCCCTTCAGACTCTGAACCCCCTCCGAAATTCTACAAGCCTACAGGATTCTTGCCACCCAAAGGAAGGGAAAAAGAACTGGATATTTTTTGTGATACTTTACTTAGCCGTGTTGAAAACTTCAAAACACTCAAACCCAAATTTGACAATCTGGCCTTTAGTGAACGTTTAGCAGTGAGAGAACTCCGCCAGCTTTGTGATGAATAGAACTATCCGTATAAGTATGGCAGACAAGGGTGGGACAGTCGTTGTGCAAAATACAGATGACTATATAAATGAAGCTTATAGACTTTTAAATAATGCTGACCATTACTGTGTAGTAGACAAAGACCCTACCACCCAGATAGCGAAAACTTCCAATCATATTGTCAATAAATTACTAGATACAGGTGTAATCGATACCAACACCTCTAAATGGGCAAATCAATGACATGAAATCCGTTCGCACCCCTCTATTCTATCACCTTCCCAAGATTCACAAGTCCTTACAGCAGCCCCCAGGTAGACCTATTGTTTCAGGGGGGGGGGGGCCCTACGGAAAAACTCTCAGCATTAGTAGACCACTGGCTACGTGATATCGTTGCTTCTCTTCCCAGTTACATCCAAGACACTACTCATCTGTTAAACACCGTCGAAGAATGGAATTTTAAAATATGGACCCTTTCCCCAACCTGATTTTGGTAACAATAGACGTAGTGGGACTTTATTCCAACATACCCCAGAATGAGCTGAATAATGCAGTTGAATATTATTTGAATCAAAAAGCTGACCCCAGCATACCTCCCACTGATACACTTCTAGAAATTATGAATCATGTTTTGGAAAAAAGAATTACTTTATCTTTGAAAACCATATATATCACCAAATTTCAGGAACAGCCATGGGGACTCCCATGGCTCCCTCTGTGCCAATCTGTTTATGGGGAGGTTTGAAACAGAGCTTCTTTCTAAACAGCCCCGTTCCTGTTGTTCAGCACTTCTGGAAAAGGTTTATAGACGACATACTGCTACTCTGGACAGGGACTCAGACTGACCTACAAACATTCCTGACGTATATCAATACAGTTCATCCCCCATTAAATTCACTCACAATACCTCTGTTGACCAACTTCCTTTCCTTGACGTACTATTATACTTAGAGAATGGCTTTATCCAAACAGATCTGTACACCAAACCCACTGATGCACATGCTTATTTACACTACAAGTCTAGCCATCCCCCCCACTGCAAAAGGAATTTACCCTACAGTCAGTTTTTGAGAGAGTCAGACGTATAGTTCTAAACCAGAAGATTTCATTAACCGCTCAGAGCAGATGTTCGAATTTCTCAGACTAAGAGGCTACAAACCCCAAACTCTAAGCACTGCTCTTGAAAAGGCAAAAAAGACACCCAGACATGATACTCTTACTTACAAACCTAAGCTGTCCAACCCTAGAACACCCGTTATGTCACTCATAACCCTAGCAACCCCCTCTGCGTCAATGGTTTAAAGAATTATATCAGACAGTTTTCACCAGTGACAAACTTAAACAGGCCATACCTCACCCACCCATCCTAGGAGAAAGAAACAGCCGTTCTCTTAAAGACTTACTTATGCCCTCAGCCCTCCCCATCAAATTTAAATCCTAAAGACCCTAATGGTTTTTTTTTTCAAATGTTCCAACAAATGTGTTATTTGTAGAGAGCACGCCTTGGAATCCACCAGTTTCATTAGCCACCAGACAAAGAAAAATTTACTCTAAGACACCATACTGACTGTCAAACCAATAACATCATTTATCTCATGTTCTGCGAACTCTGTCAGAATTCTCAATACATTGGTGAAACAAAAAATTCACTCAGAAAACGTTTCTATCTGCATAGATCTCACATCAAGAACAACATCGGGACTCTAGTCACGCAACATTTCAACCTGCCCAACCACACCCTGGCCAACATGAAATGCATGGTGATAGAAAAAGTTTTTTCAGACAGCCACACGCACAGAATTTGTAGGGAAAAATCTGGATAAGAAAAATTGAAAACTCTCCATCCTTTCGGACTCAACGCACTACAATAACTGTTCATGTTCTACGCCTCTGGACTCCTTTTACCTTCGCCACCCCCCCCCCCCACCCCCCCCCCCGAACCTTCCCCCCCCCCCCCCCTATTCACACTATACACACACACACACACACACACACACACAACACACACACACACACACACACACACACACACACACACAACTCACTCACACTCACACCAACACACACTCATTTACGCCCACACTCCCGTATGTGCGTGACGCGCGCACGTTTTTACACACACTGTCACTCAGCCCCTCTTCCTTACACTACAACGTCCCTTTGCTCCCCTTCCATTTGAACGATTGCCTGTACGTGAAATCCTTTTTAGCTTTTTGTTTTAAGATAGTGAATTTTATTCACTTTCTTTTTATGCATGGATAAATGTGTTGTGTGACTCGCCGGCCAGTTGACTCACCACCACTGAGGAAGGCAGTAAAGCCGAAAAAAATCGCTTCCAACCTGATTTTCTCTTGTAAACACATTATTTTCTATTCAGTGCCTGGTGGTCTTTGATTCTGTGACAATCAATGGTAATGGTTTATGAGATGCCATTGTTTTGTGTTTTGTTTTTGTCCAACACAACTTTAAACGTTGGACCCTGAGTGTGTGAGTGTGTACATAGATGTCTAATAATTTGACTTGTTGGGTAAATTTTGTTCCGAAATTTTTCTTTATGTGGGTAATAAGTTCACGCCCCCATGTCATAACAAGCTGCACAGCTATTGATTGATTATTAAATATCATTGAGTCATTGAGTCATTGAGCCTCTCTCACCATACATCTATCTATCTCTTAAAAAACACACACACACACACACACACACACACACCACACACACACACACACACACACACACACACACACGTGCTTTCATCTTTCTTACCTTACTTCTCTGTCTGTATCTGTCGGTCTGTCCTCTGCTATCTCCCTCACCATACTTCTCTCTCTCTCTCTCTTCTCTCTCTCTCTCTCTCTCTCTCTCTCTCTCTCTCTCTTTCTCTCACCATACTTCTGTCTGTCTCTCTCACACACTCTTTCTCATCCTCTCATTCATTATACCCTTTCTCTCCCTCTCAATTTTCTCTCACCACACTTCTCTCTTCTCTTTCCCTCTCACCACTCTCTCTCTCTCTCTCTCTCTCTCCTCTCTCTCTCTCTCTCTCTCTCTCTCTCTCTCAAAAGCATATGAAATGGAAAAATGAAAAAAAATATTTCAACGTACTAAAAATCGGAATGTGCAAACAAATTGGGTATGTTCGATGAAAACATTGTTTGGAGTCTTATGGCTTTTCTTTTGTTTGGTTAAATGGTGGAGTGAATTATGAAAAACTGTTTTTACGTCAACTTAAACAACGCATGATTGACTGTTATAGACAAAAATGGGATAGTAAAATACGATGCAGCGGACGAAAAGGCCTAGGAGCAGGCAATACAAAAAGATCTGCCTTCGAGAGATATTTGATGGTTCCCTCTTGCAGCTAGTGAAGAGTTTTCATATCATATCTTCTGATTTCATGTTGCCATCTTCTTCATCTTCACCCTCCCCCCCCCCCCCCTTCCGAGTCCAAATGTTTGCTAAGTCATTGCTGTGATGACAGAGGGGTTGTCGGCCTGTGCTTGTTTTTTTTTCCCCCACTATTAGATTGTTCGTCTTTGTATTTGTCTGACTTTATTCAAGTTTAAAAGGCTGTGCCAGCCTTGAATAAAAATTACTCTGAGTTAGGTTTTCTTGTGGGAGCAAGAGTTACCCTACTTGTTTGTTATTTATGGTTTACTTTTCCCTGCCTCATTTCATTTTCAATTTCGTTTCAATCAATTCGAAGCTATGTGTGTATTTGTTTCTGTCCGTCTTTGTGTTTGTCTTTTGATCTCCCTTGCATTCCTTGGGTGGATCCTCAAGCGTAGGCTCAAAGATTGTCCCCTACATTTCATACTGTTTGCGTAATGTCTCTAGTTTTTCAAAGGCACTTTTTTTCTCCCACTCTTTCGTTTTGTTTCATTTACTAACCTCGCTGGCTGCTGCTTCGGGTGCTGTTTGATTATTTTTTGAACCCTTGGTGGTGGGACCACCCAGTATTATGGACTGTGGTGTGGTCTCTATTTGACCACCAGGAGCACAGACACAACCCAGCCGTGTCTCCATGATGACCCGATCCAAGCGGACGAAAGGCCTAGAAGCAGGCAATACAATTGATTGCCTTCAAGAGAGATTGTAATGGTTCCTCATGCCAGCTTAGTGAAGAGTTTTCATATTCATAATATATTTCTTATTTTATGTTCCCCATCTTCTTCATTTTCACCCCCCCCACCCCCCCCAGCCGCAAATCTTTGCTAAGTCATTTCTGTAATGACAGGGGTTGTCGGCCTGCGCTGTTTTCCCCACTATTACATTGTTCGTCTTTGTATTTGTCGGACTTTATTCAAGTTTAAAAGGCTGTGCCACAGTCTTGAATAAAGTTACTCTGTGTTAGATTTTCTTTATGGAGCAAGAGTTATCCTACTTGTTTATTGGAAATAGTTGACAGATATTCACATGTCGTTTATTCAAATCCTTATGGAAGCCTGAGAAATATTTAACTAATATTACAATTCCTAAATTTCGCAAAGTGTTCGTGAGATTTCGACTTGGTATTAGTGATCTGAATATCCATCAAAGATATACACTAAACTCCAAAAAATGTCCCATTCTGTAATCAAATCGAGGACGAAAGTACATTTTTTGATTGTTTGTCCATCCTATAAAAAGACAAGAGATTAAATACATTTTGCCTCATACTAAAAATGTTCATCAAGTGTCATTGCTTCTTGTACTCCAAATGAAAAAGAGAATTCTAACTCGCTCTGTAGCTCTGCTTTCATTTTAAAGCGCTAAAACGAAGAGAGGAACTGTTTACAGTTAACACAAAAATGTTAGAGTAATTTCAGGAAGAGCATTTTGTTATGCAATGGTTTTCATTCATAATTGTCAGTATATGCGCAGGGCGCGTGTGTATTCTACTTTTGTTGCAGATAGGTCGGTGGCCTTTGCAATCAAACTATTCGAGTTTGAGTCTCTCTCTCTCTCTCTCTCTCTCTCATCTCTCCTCTCTCTCTCTCTCTTTCTATCTCTCTCTGTCTCCTCTGTCTCTCTCTCGTCTGTCTCTCTCATGGCAATCTGTTCCCCTCCCCTTCTGCCTTCCCCTTTAATCTTCCTCCATGCCTTCGTCTATTCTCACCTTCTGTCTGTCTTTATGTCTGCGTATGTCTCTCCCCCCCCCCTCGCATCCCTTTATTCTCTGTCTGTCAGTCCCCCTCTCCCCCTTCCCTTGCTCTCCCTTTTCTCTCACTCTTTCTTTCTATCTCCTCTCTCTCTCTCTCTCACTCTCTCTCTCTCTCTCTCTCTCTCTCTCTCTCTTGTATTTGTCAAAAGCGTTCAAACTCAGAAAGAGTCATGCTTAACCTGTATCGCGATTTACTGTTTACGATTCAGGTGAGACAGAGAGAGAGAGAGAGAGAGAGAGAGAGAGAGAGAGAGAAGAGAGACGGAGAGGAGAGAGAGGTGGGTGCGAGAAGTGTTTGCGTGTGTGGTGTGTGTGTGTGTGTGTGTGCACATGGGGAGTGTATGTGTATAATGTGGCGCGCTGATCGTGCACATGCGTGTAACTTTTTGTCTTTGCTTGCACTTCGTTTTGATTTGTATTGACATATCTATGAGTTTGGATGAACTTCCCTTACCCACCTGTCCCTGTGTATGACATGGGCAACTGGGCCTATTCATTAATCAATCGTTTCGTTCGTTCGTTCGTTCGCTCTCTCTCTCTCTCTCTCAATAGTGCTGCTTGATCTCTTTCTCACTATGTTTGTCCGTCGGCATCATCTTCCCCTCCTCTCCTCCCCTGGCTTCCGTCTGCTTCACTATTCTTCCTCTCTCTCTCTCTCTCTCTATCCTCCTCTCTTCTCTCTCTCTCTCTCTCGCTCGCTCGCTCGCTCTCTTTTTTCTCTCTCCCCTCTCTCTCTCTCGCTCGCTCGCTCTCTCTCGCTCCCTCTCTCTCTCTCCTCTCTCCCTCTGTCTGTCTGTCTGTCTGTCTGTCTCTCTCTCGCTCTCTCTCTCTCCTCTTCTCTCTCTCTCTCTCTCTCTCTCTCTGTGTCAATTAATGCGAGCGGATCTCCTCTCTTTCAGTATGGTCATCTGTGCCTCGTCACCCCCCCTCCGCTCCGCTCTTTGCCCTCTCCGTCGTAATTGACCACCTCCTCTCTCTCTCTCTCTCTCTCTCTCTCTCTCTCTCTCTCTCTCTCTCTCTATCTCTCTCTCTCTCTCTCTCTCTCTTCTCTCTATCTCTCTCTGTGTCAATAATGCGGAGCGGATCTCTCTCTTTCAGTATGGTCATCTGTGCCTCGTCATCCCCCCTCCGCTCTTTGCCTCTCTCCGTCTACTTGACCACTCCTCTCTCTCTCTCTCTCTCTCTCTCTCTCTCTCTCTCTCTCTCTCTCTCTCCTCTCTCTCTCCCTTCTTCTCTTTCTCTCTCTCCCCCTCTCTCTCCCCTTCTCTCTCTCACTCTCCCTCCCCCTCTCTCTCCCTCTCTCCCTTCTTCTCTCTCTCTCTCCCCCATCTCTCTCCCCCTCTCTCTCACTCTCTCCTTACTCCAACGTGACCTCATGACCAAGGGAGAGAACTGAGCAAGAGCGGAGTTCCCTCATCGGCTCAGAGCGATTGTCTGATGAAAGTGGACGTCCCATCAGCACTCAGCTCTCTTCCTCTCTTCTCTCAATCCATCAGAGACACGTCGTTTGAAAGGCGAGCAAAAGTTGGTCTGAGAGTCCCTCTGGACTGCTGTACAAAGCGGTGGAAATGGAAAGGACATAGGGTGGGAGGTGGGGGTGGGGGTGGGGGAAGAGGGCGTGGGGTGGGCTGGAAAGGTGTGGGGGAGGGGGGGGGGAGGGAAGGAGAGAGGGAGGGAGAAGGATGGTGAAAGGGGGTGGGATGCGGGGGGGGGGGGGGGGGGGGGGGGGGGGGAGGGAGCGGGAAAGTGTGGGAGAGTTAGGGGTGGTAAAATTTGGTGAAGGTGTTTGTGTGTTTTGGTTTTGTTTTGTTTTGTTTTGTTTTGGCATCGTTCGTCTAGTGACAGTAGGTGTTCAGGGAGAGGACAGTGGATGGAGGGTGGGGGTGGGGTGGGGGGGGTGGAGGGTGGGTGGGGTGGGGTGGGGGAGCGTGGGAGAGTTGGGTGGTAAAGTTTTGGTGATCGAGCGTGTTAGCGTTAGATTGTGTGTGTGTGTGTGTGTGTGTGTGTGTGTGTGTGTGTGTGTGGTGTGTGTGTGTGTGTGTGTGTGTCGAGTTCGTCTGGTGAAAGTAGTAGGTGTTTGTCAGGATATCCTTCATCTATTATGACTAGAGTAAATGATGATATAAAAGAATAAAAGGCCTGCCAACTTAAGAAGGAAAGCATCATTAAAGAAAGAAGAGAATAAATATAAAAGAAATAACACACACACTCATACACACGCACACACACATGCACGCGCGCGCGCGCGCGCACACACACACACACACACACATAGAGGCACGCACGTACGCACACACCATGCACGTACGCAAGCACGTGCGCACACACACACACGCACACACATACACACACACGCGCGCGCGTGCGCGCGTGCGCGCGCGCGCGCACTCACGAGGAATTAGAGTCCATTAAAGAAAAATAAGAAAAGAAGTGAAACGTAAGCGAACGCACGAACATTTTTTTGAAAATCCTTTCCGGTTCAGATAAAAAAAAAAGTTTAAGATCAAAGGATTACACGTGTATTATTCCGAATACATACTTTTATCTCTGTTCTGACTGATCGGGTGTCTTTCCAGTGAATGCAGCCAACGTCATTGTCTATTCCAAAGATGCGGAAGGGAGAGAATCGGTATCTTGCCTCTGTTTTTCCCCACTGATGGTCTTGGCCGGAGTCCCTGTTCTCTAACGCAGGTCACTTAAGTTTTCCGGGCGGGAGAATCGTTCAGCTGACTGTGACTGCCTTGTCAGGTAAACACGCATGTCAGCTTTCTTCTCGACCTCTGATCTTTGAGGTCGACCTAATACTTGCACGTGGCCTTTTGCGCTTGTCGCATAAAAGACCTCGTTAGAGAAATGCCAACCCTATCAGATGAGGAAAAAACATCCACAGAAGGAGGAAGAACTCACGAAGAAGCAGGGATAGCATCAAAAGATATTTAAAAAAAAAAAAAAAAAAAAAAGGAACATTAAGATCAGACTGGTTTCGTTCAAAACAGCTATGTGGGATACAATCTTGGGCTTGTATACAATATGATAAATCATCCCAAGTCCAAAGAACTTTATGGTATGCTAAGCAACCTAGATAAGAAACCTAGAGTTCGCAAAGGCATTCGATTCCATGGATTGGCATTTACGTTTTAAAACTTAGGTTTTAGTGACGATGTATGTGAATGGATAAGTGTAAATGCGTTTTTTGAAAATACAAATATTAGATTTGCTTTGATTGATAACAGTCAGACAACACAGCGGTACTCAAATGAGCTCGGCGGTAGACAGGGAGACCCCTTATCACCCTATCTCTTGGTGCTGAGATCTGACCTATTATGACACGAGAGAAGAAAACAACATCAAAGACACCTAGATCAAAGAGATTGAGCTCAAGATATCCAAATTAGCAAATGACACACAACTTATGAATATCGAGGACAAAGTATTATTTGAAAAATCAACAGATATGTTTCACAAATTTGAAAAAGAAAACATTGGATGTATTCTTTTACACGGGGGGGGAAAAGATTGAAATGACACGACAAGGGAGAGCAGCAACAATGATTGCGAGTTTAAGTACATGTACCATCTGGAAATGGCGTTGAAGCCTTCGGAGTGTAAGTACTAGGTGTATGCTTACACAAGACCTACCTCAGGAACATGGGAAGAAAATAAAACTATGATGGGAAGCGTGAGGGGAAAGGACTGTCAGTAGAAAATGCGGTTAAAAAGAGACAGGTCACACCATTAGGAATATTTTCTGTGTTGAAATCAACAGTTCAAAGTTTATACATCTATATGAATACTGTTGCTAAATCCACAAGATCCTATTACATCTGTGGATACCGTTGCAAAATCCACAAGATCCTGTTACATCTATGGATACTATTGCTAAATCCACAACATTCTATTACAAAACAATGGTAAATATTGTGTTTTCAGTTTGTCTGGAATATACAGCAGGACATATCTAAAAAAAAAAAAAACAGCTTGAAAGAGATTAAACATGGTTGTGTAAGTTGAACCTTTCAGTTTTACATACATCTATTGCAGCACTAAGAATCGCATGGATATATTGATTAGGGAATTCCACCCGTAAATGGAAATATGTTGCTATTCCCAGTTGTCCTCAAATGGAGCGCACTTACGAAACTGCCCTAAATTATATATGTCGAATTGTAGAGAAAAACCTGTTCTGGAATCATGCTTTCTCTATGCGAGTTACTATATTAAACAAAAACAAAGCGAAACAGTGCAAATGTTCCGGCAGTAATAATACTGCAGTGCCTATTCCATATAACAAAAACATTAGGTTGGAAATTTTCGATAACGTTTAAGTCATATAACAAAAAACAAACAAACAAACAAACAAACAAAAAACAAAACCCCCCCTCGTATACAAGATTTCATATTTTTTTCCATACAACGTAAAAAAAAACCCCAAATCAACAGTTTATTGCAAAGTACAACATGAAATAAGACTTTCTAACCAAACTGGTGTCATAGAAATTTGAGCTAAGAAACAAGAATTCATACAAAAGAAAATGCGGTTTCAGATTAAATTCAGCGCTTAAAAGACTATTACAGTTGCGAAGAGAACAGTCATATTACAAATATTAAATGAGGAAGTCAGAAAAAAGTCCAAATATTACTTAAAATGGTCTGAAAGAAAGTAAAAGTATATCTTGGAACTACGGTTTCTTTAAGATTCATCAGATTAAAACTGTTAAATTCAAATGGCTGCCATTGGGGCCTGTACATAGAATCATTGCCACAAATGTAATGTTGAATGCTGTAGGAGTGGTTGAGGAACAAAACTGTAGTTTTTGTAGAACTGAAAAACACTCCAGAGAGAGCATGTTTTAGAGGTGTAGAGGTACATATACTAGATTTTTGAAGAGTAATGGAAAACCTAGTCAAATAGAAATGTCCTGTAACAGGAAATCTTTCATTACTTAATTGAAAATTGTGACATATTTAAAACAGAGGCTTTTATAGTGCTAACATATACTTATCTTTATCACTTTACCAGTCAAACAATATCATGCATTTGTAAAATCCACAAATGCCGAATTTTACGCCTAGTGTTCCAAAACGTGACGAAAATACTATTCTCACCATTTAAATCTGTATTACAAATAAACCACAAAAGCTACGAATTTCCCGGATTGAGTCAGCGTAGAATCGACACAGAGGCTATCTGTAGCCAGAAAATGATGCGATGTTTACAAACTTTTTTATTTTCACCAAAACCACGTGATACTCGATTTTTTCACAAATCCCATAACCCCAAAATAGCGCAAAAAAAGCGCACCACGTAGCACTAGAATCTCAGAGCTTTTTTCGTCAAATATAAAAGTATGAGAAGATGCCAGGTTCAGAGACAGTGTGCACGGAAATATAAGCCCGAACACGCTGCACCCCCCACATACAAGCCTACACAGGACTGGTGCATACTGTACATACACATACCTACAGGAAGGAAAGGTAAACTAAAAAAAAAAAAAAAAAGAATTGAGAACATTGCGGCTTTTGAAAAAAAGGACATGATTTCGTCCCCATTT